>JADRCD010199921.1:0-12389 GCA_019843815.1 Montemys delectorum
TAATTAGCTCTGGTCCTAACCCTTCATGATAGAGCCTTAGTAACAAAGCCACTTCACTCTACTTGGTGCGTTCTCTCCTCTTTTCCACCACCAGATCTAGCACCATTACCACAGCTAATAACCTATTGTTAAATACCAAAGATTGTAGTTCTACTAAATGGAAAAGGATTAAATCAATTCCTAATGACTTATAATTACAAACATTGATTAATGCACCTATCAATCTTCCTCATAGGAAGCCTCAATTTGAAGTAGAAGGTGGTAATTCACACAAGAGTCCCATATTGACTAGCTACAGAATATAAGAGACCTTGGAATGCTAACCTAAATGGAACATATGCACTGTGCTCCTCCCAATGCTCAGGAATCATTGAGGAAGGCGGGTTGGGGGGCAGGAGAGTGGAAAACTCAGAGGTAGTGAATGAGAACAAGAAAAAGTGTCTTGTGAACACATCAGGGCATTTGCACAAATGAGCTCACAGTGGTTGGGATAGCATGCACAGAGCCTTTGCAGGCCCAAGTTGGACTAAATCCCAGCATGGCAAGGGGTATGAAGGGGGGCATGAAGTTCCACCATGAGTGGAAAAGCTCCTTGTAATTATTAGCTGCTGATGGTGCTGCTTTGTATCATCACAGAACCTTTGTGCCATGTGCCCTAACTACCAAGAGTGAATGGCAGGGAGTAGGCCTTGAAAGTTACACCCAGCCATGCTGTGGTGGCGCACGCCTTTAACCCCAGCACTTGGGAGTCGGAGGCAGGAGAATTTCGAGGAAAGCCTGGTCTACAGAGTGAATTCCAGGACAGCCAGAGCTATACAGAGAAACCTTTTTTAAAAAAACAAAAAAAAAAAAAAAAAAAAAAGAAAGTTACACCCAGCTCTCATTTTTTCCCATATCATGTGTTATTTAATTCACTCAAATACAAGAAGTTGGGAACTCTGCCATGCCTTCCTAGCTGCCGAAACTGTAAGCTGGAATAAATCTTTTTTTCCTTTAAGATGCTCCTGTCAAGAATTTTCTCAGAGTACTGAGAAAAAATAACATTGTGCTGTTAGAAATTCAGAGCAGTGTGCAAGAATAAGCATAAAGCATTAAGATCCATTTTAAAACACTCCCCTAACTTTCCTTGAGTAACTATGGCAAGTTGCCCATGAGTCTCTCTCTTTGAAAGGAAGATCATATTTCCTTTCATTCCAGGTGTGAGACTTTAGGCCTTTATCTTTCTTTTTCTTCCTTTGTGTGTGTGTGTGTGTGTGTGTGTGTGTGTGTGTGTGTGTCTGTGTGTGTGTATTTGTGTGTGTGCGCTTCATTTAAGCATATGTAGTGGATTCAGAAAGAAATTTTCTAAGGATCGGAATACCAGAATACAGATTATCTTGTACATGGACAGCTTTCTATGAGGTATGTGAATTTTGGTAATGTGCTATAGAGACTGTGTGCTTGACCAGAATAATATCAACAGCATTGAAATATATCAACTTTTAAAATCAACTTTAAATATTTCATGGTCAGAAATATTCAACTACAGATCAAAAGCACAGTGCTTCTTTCAATTTCAACATTCAAAGTTAGTGATCACAGTTCTCTGAAATATCTGTATTCAGGCGAACCTCTATATCAAAATCAAGAAAAAGACAAAGAGGCCTTTATGCCCATTATTAGATAGTCAACATAAGCAAGATAAGAAGAAAATTCCTCCTATGGGTTTGCAAACCCCTTCAGCTCCTTCAGTCCTTTCCCTAACTCCTCCACTGGGGTCCTTGTGATCAGTCCAATGGTTGGCTGCAAGCATCTGCATCTGTATTGGTCAGGCTCTGGAAGAGCCTCTCAGGAGACAGCTATATCAGGCTCCTGTCAACAAGTACTTCTTGACATCCTCATTAATGTCCAGATCTGGATGGCCTTTCCTTTAGTCTCTGTTCCACACATTGTCCCTGCATTTTCTTTAGACAGGAACAATTCTGGGTTAAAAAAAAAATGGAGATGAGTGGGTGACCCCATCCCCTAACTAGGGGTCTTGCCTAACCTCTGGATATGGTTTTACTTCCCCTTTGTTGGGCATTTCAGCTAATCTCATCCACATTAGGTGTTGGGAGCCTCTTGTTTCTTGGCATCTGAGACTTTCTAGTGACTACTCCCAGTTCCCCATTGTCCATTGTTACACACCTCTGTTCAATTTCCTCACCCTCTATATATCATCCCTGTCTCCTCCCATACCTGACCCTGTCCCCCCCTTTCCCCCTTTCCCTTCCCCCTCATCTCTTCCTTCCAAGTTTCTCACATCCTCTAACTACAGTGAATACTTTAATCCCCCTTCTAAGAAGGACTGAAGCATCCACACTTTGGTATTCCTTCTTCTTGAGCTTCATATGCTCTGTGAATTGTATCTTGGGTATTCTGAGCTTTTGGGATATTATCCACTTATCAGTGAGTACACACCATGTGTGTTCTTTTATGATTGGATTACCTCACTCAGGATGATACTTTCTAGATCCATCCATTTGCCTGTGAATTTCATGAAGTCATTGTTTTTAATAGCTATTTAGCTTTCTATTGTATAAATGTACCACATTTTCTGTATCTATTCCTCTGTTGAGGGACATCCGGGTTCTTTTCAGCTTCTGGCTATTATAAATATGGCTGTGATGAACATAGTAGAGCATGCGCCCTTGTTATATGTTGGAGCATCTTTTGGGTATATCCTGTGGAATGGTATAGCTGGGTCCTCAGGCAATACTATGTCCAATTTTCTGAGGAACTGCCAGAGTGATTTCCAGAGTGCATGTACCAGCTTGCAATCCCAACAATGGAGAAATGTTCCTCTTTCTCCACATCCTCACCAGCATCTTCTGTCACCTGAGTTTTTGATCTTAGCTATTCTTACTGGTATGAGGTAGAATCTCAGGGTACTTTTGATTTGCATTTCACTAATGACTAAGGATGTGAAACAGTTCTTTAGTTGCTTCTCAGCCATTCAATATTCCTCATCTGAGAATTCTTTGTTTAGCTATGTACCCCATTTTTAATAGGGCTATTTGGTTCTCTGGAGTCTAACTTCTTGAGTTCATTTTATATATTGGATGTTAACCCTCTATCAGATATAGGATTGGTAAAGATCTTTTCCCAATCTGTTGGTTGTTGTTTTGTCATGTTGACAGTGTCTTTTACTTTACAAAAGCTTTTCAATTTTATGAGGTTCCATTTGTTGATTGTTGACCTTAGAGCATAAGCCATTGGTGTTTTGTTCAAGAAAAATTTCCCTGTGTTCATGTGTTCAAGGCTCTTCTCCATTTTCTCTTTTATTAGATTCAGTGTATCTGGTTTTATGTGGAGGTCCTTGATCCACTTGCAACCAACCAGAGCCCTAAGAGCTCCCAGGGACTAAACTGCCAACCAAAGAGTACACATGGAAAGACCCATGGTTCCCACCACATATGTAGCAGAGAATGACTTTATCTGGCATCAGTGGGAGGAGAGGCCCTTGGTCCTGTGAATGCTTGAAGCCCCAGTGTAGGGAAATGACAGGGCAGTGAGGTGGGGGTGGGTGGGTGGGTTGGAGAGCACCCTGATAGAAGTAGGGACAGGGAGGATTTGATAGGGAGTTTATGGAGGGGAAACAAAGGAAGGGGATACCATTTGAAATGTAAATAAATAAAATATCCAGTTTTTCAAAAAAAAAAGAAGAGAATTCCTCAATTGATTCCACCTGGAGAGTTTGTCAACAAATGGTACTTTCTAAAACAATTTGTAAACTGCTGTGTGTTAAAAAAAAAAAGAATCAATCAACATATGCATATAATCAAGAGTTGAATGAAGAGATAGGAGAAGCTTGGGACCTGTAAGAACTTGCACAGATTAAGTTTGCTCTAAGAACTTGAAAAATGAATCTGCTCTGTCTAGGGAAAACATAAGGAATTATATCGAATTGGAAGATGAGATCAACACCCTCTCATATTTGCAAAAGAAAAACAGATGCACTGAAGCAAAGATCCTGAAATAGATGATTAAAGGGATAGTTTGTAAGCCCTTTAAACTGAAAATATGATCATTGGGGATTAGTCGGGATTGGTTAATAAAAAGTCACTGTGCACTTTCTCCTGCATTAACTTCTCAGAATTATACTTCTGGTGAACTGTTGAATACAAAAACATAGAAATAACTTTTAATTTGTTTTCTCATTAAAATATATATTCTGTCGTAAGGAATATCCCAGTGACAGAAATATTAACATAATAATGAGCACCTCTATCTTCCTGAAGAAAATAGACCTTCCATTTTCATTTCATTCTGTTGACGTATATATACCACATTAAAAACATGGAACATTTTTGAATATATTTCAGGGTTCTGATAAAGGCAGGTATCGGCTGATTAAGATATCTGTAAATACAAATTGAATGACCATCTTTTAGCAGTCTGCAATTGGTTAACTGAGTAGATGCAAAATATTGATTTCTGAATCAATGCCAATCTGAACTATGGTCTCATCAGAATGTTCCCTGAGCTATTCTGGTCAATATTTTTATCTGTGACTTGCTGATGCTATAACTTGGCATCCCATGTTTTGGGATGATATTGATGTCAGTCATTCTGACAATATTATGACAGCACATTTTCCCAAAATGTATTGAGTACTTGGAAAAATGGACTAAAGTAAATAAGACAACAATGAGATGTCTGAGTGATGAGACTGAATACTGAAGGAGATGGACAGCTACAGATTTGTCACTCTATTTTCCATTACTACTGTAACTGGGGTGAAAGGATCATTTGAGAACCTAAGTATGAAGTCACATGTTAATAGTTTAACACACACACACACACACACACACACACACACACACACACACACGCACGCACATTATAGGAAAGGAATAGAGGGAAAGAAGAAAGCTAAAGGAAAGAAAAAAAGGAATGAGGGAAATGATATGATATGAAAAACCATGAGGATCATGATAGGAGAACATCAGTAGCTGTACTTGTAGATGTTCAATCTGATGATGTTCAGGAAAGCCAGAATAGATGGAGGATGGAGGTATGCTATGTGTTTGGTATATTATCCCTGTTCTTTGCCAAGATGAACTAAGACATGGCTTCTGTTTCCATGTAAAATTATTTCAAAGTGGAAAAACATCATATAGAATATCCTTTGAAAATCTGCACAAGAAGCAATAAAGGTTAGAAAATTAAGAATAAATTAATCAATTTCACAATTTGTCCCAACTAACAAGTTTACAGCTCTCTCTTTACCTTTCAGCTCCTGAGTGTAAAGTAAAACCTGAAGCCAAGAACTACTTGAAGTTTTGGAAGGAATGGAAGCTGAGAGAACAATGACTAAATTAGACAAACATTGGGAAGTAATGTGATTCTTATTATTATCATAGAGGTGTACATATATTCATGCTTTAAATAAGTGTGCTTACTTCTATGCACACTGGCTAAAGTTGTTTGACTTTTTGAAGGACAATCACCAGGGGATCTTTGTTTAAGATATCCCTCTGAAGATCAGATTTCTTTTTCCTTTTTTAAGATCCATATTCTTTATTAAAAGCCTACTCTACTTATAAATTACATCCTTACTAAAAATTCTAGAATTATGTTTGACTCAATATGGAGCCTAGTAGACATTACAACATACCAACAGCAAACTTGACACATAAAATTGAACAGCTAAGAAATAAAAACTCTGGGAAGTAGAGGGATAGAGGCATCTGGGAGGGAAAAAGGAGAGGGATGGAAAAAGGGGGTCCAGTTCAGATAGGGAAGATATGGAAAAGTACAGAGAGTCAGGAATTTGAATGTAGGTATGTAGTAGTGGTGGAGGTGAAAGTGGAGGTAGCCACTAGAGAGTACCAGATGCCAGGGACCCAAGTGTTTCCCAGGAACCAACAGGGAGGACTTTGAATAGAATTCCAAACAAATGGTGGATTAGAACTTGTAGAGATCATATCCAGTGGATAGACAAGGCTGGCTCCCAGTTAGTGGTGCTTCAGTATCTCCATTTCCAGCCCATTTCCCAATGAGTCCTATTCAACTCACAAGGAAATTCTTTTAAGTAACAATGAAAAAGATTCGTTCTTGGTAACCTAGGCAAGAGAAATAGGCAATAAGGTAAAGACGGTATAGAGACAAAATCAAGAATCAAATACCATGTAAGAGATCACATTTTCTATTGCAAGGAATATTGAAAAAGTCATTAGTCACTTATAAGTCACCAGAGCATGTAGAAGAAGAGTAATGGGTAGGACATTTTTTAAGGTTCCTTCTGAGACAAAAAAAAAATGATGATTTAACAACTTCAAATGACATATTTGAACACTAGCACTGGAAGAGATCTACTGGACTTGTGAGAGCAACATGGGGCAATGGGGAAAATTACCTAACAAATGAAAGAAAACCAGCTATCCATCGGGAGATATTTATCGCACATTTGTTGTATGATTGGTTTAGGTCATGAATTGAAAATCATCACTTTAAATGGCCATCATTGAGGATGAAGAGATGAGTAAGTGGATAAACTGCTTGCTATACCAGCGTGAGACCCTGAGTTTAAATTCCCAGAGTCTATATGAAAGCTCCACATGGCAGTGTTTATCTGCCGCCTCACTGCTGGTGAGAGATCAGCAGAAGCAGGTGGATCCTGGAAGCTCACTGTCCAACCAGTCTAGCCATGAGACAAACCACTAGTTCAATGAGAAAACTTATATCAAAACATGAGTTGATGGGTGATAGAGCAAACTACCCAACATGGATCTTCAGCTTCCACACAAGCTCACACAGTTGCATGTAAGCCTACATACTCATATGCACACGTTGCAACACACACATGACCAGCACACATAAATATCATGATTGTAGGATTGTCTATGGATCCAAACATTCACTCTCATTCATAAACATTCATTATGAAGAATCATTAGATGAAATGTCAAGTAACAAATCTGTACCATCACTGGAGTCACAGGTACAAAAGACAGGTTGACAACAAAGATCAGAGCCAGCAGAAGAGACTGGGCTCTACATTGTCCAGGAATCCACAAAGGTTCTTTCCCTATTATTATGCCAGACATTTGCAGGGATGAAAATCTAGACTAAATTTCAGCTTTAGTGTTAGCGGCACTTCCTGGTTGGGAATCCCATGTTTTCTATCTCCCCTTATAAGAGCACACCCAACATTACTTATGCAGGCTGGACTTTCTATGTTGTTATTGTCACAAGCAGAATGCTTCCACTACATACTTATTAGCAAATGCATGGCTGTGGCCCCTCATAAGGGAATAGGCTGTCACAAATGCTCAGGATGAGAAGGCTGCCTTGTACCTCAGGGCACTTCATTAGAGAAATAGAGACATAAATAGAATTTCTTAATCCATATAATACCTGTCACAGGTCATAAAAAGAAAATCCTTCAAATTTCATTTAACACTCTGCCAATTACCTCTATGTCATCTGCCCTTCTATATAGTTACGGCTGTGAGCCTTCTGTTACAATGTAACAGGAATAAATAAATCTTTGGTTTTCGTCCAGGATTAGTGTGTGTGTGTGTGTATGTGTCTGTGTGTGTGTGTCTCTGTGTGTGTCTGTGTGTGTGTGTCTCTGTGTGTGTGAACTTCCCTGTCACAGTTTCTTAAAGAAACCCACAAAGTAGAACTGGGTTTGTGGACTCATTTTTGGATACTTTCATAGGAGAGTGGCTTCTAAATCTGAGCACTGACACAAGAGAAAAAAGGTCTTTAAACTCCAGATCTTTAAGAGATCTGATGAATTCAGTTAAGATACAAGTCACTGGGCAGTGCCACCCACTTTTTCTAACTCAGTGGCTCTAGGATGCAACATCGGCAATTTCATTTGATTTATTTCTCATTATGACATGATGCTTTGGAGATTTAGGCCAGGAGCTCACGTATGCTAGTGTTCTATCACTTAGCTACTGTTCCAGACTGGGCCTGAGAACTTACATTTCTGATTCCCAGGATATGATGACATTATTGGCTTCTGCTGATATATATGATAAAGACTCCTCTGTTGTAAAGTTAGTACAGATGGTGGGATTCGTAATAATAACAGGGTCTGGATGTGATATGTCTTAAAAAATTGTTTTCTAGAAGCTTGCTTTTCAGTGTGAAGTCAGTGTACCTTGAAGGGGTGGAGCAGAGAAGACAGTCATTACTCAGATAAGGAAATGACTCCTCCTTTATGCCTGTAGTGAACAGACTAATTTCCAAAGGGTTTAAGCAGATACTAGAGCAGAGTGCTACAACTCCAGGTTAAAGGGCTGGAGAGTTAGATGCTAAGAAAACAAAACCATTTGCTTCTCTTGTGGTAGATCCTGTTTTGGTTCTCATCCCCCACAACAGGAGCCTCCCAAGCACCTGGAATACCAGTTTTATGAGGGATGCATTACCCTCTTCTGGATATAGTGAATATTCAATCTTATCTGCTAAAATTGCTTATGTTCACCCCATTTCACTCACTGTGGTTTAGTATAGTAAAAAGATCTTTACCAGACTCCAAGCAGCAGAGCCTGTCTGAGCCTAAGCTTTCAGCCTCCACACCAGGAGCCAACATAAACCTATTTTGGGAGTCATGTACAATTTTTTTTGAGTAGATTCTTAAAATTTTGTAAGCTTTAGGTCTTTTTAATCAGTAAAACAGTTTGACAAACATTTATTTTCTAATTCTCTCAATAGCAATGAACATATATATGATGTACTATTCATATATATTACATATGCATTATATTCATATTCATATCCATTATATTAATAACATATGTTATGAGTATTACTATTGTCTAGAGAGAGACAATATAACATGTATATTGCTATTGTCTATAGTACATGTATATGCACAAATATATATATATATATATATATTACTATTGAAAGAATTAGAAAAGTGCTTAGAACAACCACAACACTATAACAGAACACTAGCCAATGCACTCTTATAAGAAGTACTTCCAGTTATGGAATTATTTAGGTGATCTTGGCTGCTACCTACTGGAAATATAGACAAATCCTAAGATCACATGCACAGTTTGAAAGCCTCTTAATCTACAAAGCTCCTTCCCATGCCGTGCATGTGCTCTGACATACCAGCTTCCCCCTGCCCCGAGCAGCAGCTAAGTAAACGAGCTCTGCTTTTGCTGGCCCT
Source organism: Montemys delectorum (assembly GCA_019843815.1). Classification (NCBI taxonomy): domain Eukaryota; kingdom Metazoa; phylum Chordata; class Mammalia; order Rodentia; family Muridae; genus Montemys; species Montemys delectorum. Next base: position 9,158 of record JADRCD010199921.1, read on the forward strand.
CATCTGATGGTGAAAATCTCTTGGAGATTTTTGCCAATGGACAGAAAGAGGGGAATAAGAAAACCTGCTGCTGATTCATAAGTAAGCAAGGATTTAGGGACAGAAAAGTAACAGCCAAATGCTTAAGAAGGGTGATCTGTAAGGGTGTGTGTTAATGAATACCTCTGAGCTTTCTTTCTCAGCTGGCTACTGAGTGGAAGCCAGGTGACCCTAGTATGATCCAAGAAAAGTTATGCTTTTTTGTTTTTGTTTTTAATCAGGGAAAAACATTTATTCTAACTAAGGTCCTAGAATGAAGACATAGATATGAACCATGTTATACCAAGGACATGAACATATTAAAATATTAGTGAGCTTCTAGAATGAAAGACAGATAAATCTATTGTTTTGAACTTTTAATCAACAATCCTGCTATAATTCCCTCTTGTCTAACATTGTATCTGTAATTTGATTCTTTTCTTATGTAGATAGTTTTGTATAAAACTCTTAGGAGAAAAATGAAAATTGTTGGCGTCACCTGGTTGGAACTTCTCTTCAATCACCAAACATGGGTATATATGCATTTGTCAAAGATGTGAGAGTTTGCTCCATCTATAGAATGTGTCTGTGTTTGTATGTGTGTGTGTGTGTGTGTGTGTGTGTGTGTGTGTGTGTGTGTGTGTATGTATGTATGTATGTATGTATATATGTATATGTGTATATATGTGTATATGTATATATGTATATGTGTGTATATGTGTGTATGTGTGTTTGTATATGTGTGTATATGTGTATGAATGTTTGTATTATGCATGTATAGATGTGAAATTGATGAAACTTGCTTGTTGGAACTCTTTGCTTCATTCGGTGTGTATGTGTGTATTTGTGTGTGTGTGTGTGTGTGTGTGTGTGTGTGTGTGTGTGTAAGAGAGAGAGAGAGAAAGAGAGAGAGAGAGATTTTCTCTTTCTTTTCCTTCATTTTATTATATTTTATTGCTTATTTTGTTTATTTACATTTAAAATGTTATCCCTCATCCTGAGTGTGGTAACCCAGTCACACAAGAACACACATGATATATACTCACATGATACATGTGAGTACATGATACATGTACATGATAAGTGCATATTATCCAAAAACAAATGCTCAGAATACCCATGATGTAATGCACAGACCAAAGTGTGTATGCTTCAGTCCTGCTCAGTAGGGGAAATTTAATAATCATGGGAGGCAGAGGGAAGGAGGGATCTAGAAGGGAGAGAGGAGGGGAGGTGAAAAGGATCAGATGTGGGAAGAGACAGGGGGAGAAGTAGAGGGTCAGGAAATTAAACAAAGGTGTGTAGCAGCTGGGGATGGGAACTGTGGTAGCCACTAGAAAGTTCCAGATGCCAGGGACCCAAGAAGTTCCCAGTGCCCAAAAGAAATGACATTAGCTGAACTACCCAACAAAGGAGAAATAGTACCTGTAGAGAACACATCCAGTGGATAGGAATGCCCCCCACCCCAGTTGAGGGATGGGGCCAACAACCCATCTCAAAAACATTAATCCAGAATTGTCAAAAGAAAATGCAGGGAGAAAGTGGAGCAAAGACTGAAGGAAAAGCCATCCAGAGACTTCCCCACCTAGGCACCCATCCCATTTGCAGACACCAAACCTACATGCTATTGTTGATGCCAAGAAGTGCTTGCTGACAAGAGCCTGATATAGCTATCCCTTGAGAGGCTTTGACAGAGTCTAACCAATACAGACAAGGATGCATGCAGTCAGCCATGGGGCTAAGTGCAAAAACTCCAGTGGAGGAGTTAGGGGAAGGACTGAAGGAGCTGAAGGGTTTAGCAACCCCACAGGAAGAAAACAACAATATCAACCCACCAGACCCCCAGAGCTCTCCAGGGACTAAACCACCAACCAAAGAATACACATGGAGAGACCCATGGCTCCAGCTGCATAGGTAGCAAAAGATTACCTTATCTGTCATCAATGGGAGGGGAGCCCTTTGGTCCCGTGGAGGCTTGATGACCCAGCATAGGAAAATGCTAGGGGGCTGAGGCAGGATGGAGTAGGAGGAGAGTACCTACCATCATAGAACCAAGAGATAATAAATAATAATAATAATAATAATAATAATAATAATAATAATAATAATAATAATAGAATGAATTTTCCTTCACTATCTACTCAAGCCCCAGCATCCACTGAGAATAGAGCAAAGATGCTACAGTTGTTATGGATATTCCACCACTGGTCACCAAGGAGCTTCTTTAAGTGTAGAGAAAACCTTTATTACTCTATATCCCAATTTAGTGACAGAAGGGATGTTATTTGTTATCATTCACCAGCAGAAGGCAAAGTGGCTACCTCCTTAATATGGGAAGCAATTAGACTGCTTCTAAATCAGTATAGCTGAACTGCAGCACTTGATGCTTAGAATGCATTTCCATGCTTATGAGGTCTTGGTTTATTATTTAATAACTAGAGACTTGGAAATCTGCTCCCTGCTCTGAGTAAAATCTCCTCATTGTGGTTTCTATGACGACTCTCTCATTTTAGAACATGATGTTTCTGACTTGTGGCAGTGGTTCCAGTAACAGGTTCTACCGTTGGAAAAATTAAAAAAATATGTATTTGTACCAAATGCACTTTCCCTATTCTTATGGCATTGAGCATTTTATCAATTCAGTGTTGTATGCGTGAGTTCTTTCTCTCATCCAGATGTGGTATGTATAATATCAGGTAATGCCAACTAAGAGTGGGCAAGAACCAGGCTTCAGGCATCATTTGAAATTCTTTAAGTATATGAGCTTACTATCTCTAAGAATTTCAGATCATTATATAAATGTCAGGAGTGACTGTGGTCAGATCCATTTGAAACACAGAAAAGCTCATTCTTTGCCTGAAAGTTATTCACACTTTGGTATTGAGTTTGTAAATGTTATTTGGGGTAATAATAAGAGATGCTCATTTTCCTAACTCTTCAGAGTAGTGATTAACATGACAAAATTACAGAGAACTCAGAAAGAAAATGAAGACTTACGCAATTTCCTTATTAAATTGGGAACCCTCTCCATTCATTCAGTAAAATTAAAGTGTATAGATCTTGGTTATAAAATGTCCACTTTATACTTCAATTAGCTCTTCACTTAGTTATAATTGAATGGTGCTCTGCTGCTTTCCCTCTCTCTGTTGATATTCATGATAATGTCAATATAAAAGTTAGAAAGTCAATAATCACCTGGATTCTATGATCATCT
>JADRCD010199923.1:0-20616 GCA_019843815.1 Montemys delectorum
AAGAAACCTAAGAAGAAGGAAGACCAAAAGGTGGACATTTCATTCCTTCTTAAAAAAGAGAATCATATACCCACGGAAGGAGTGGCAGAGATTAACTATGGAGCAGAGACTGAAGGAAGGACAAGCATATAGCTATCTCCTGAGAGGCTCTGACAATACCTGACTAATACAGATGTAGAGGCTCACAGCCATTCATTGAACTGAGTACATGGTCCCCAATGAAGGAGTTAGAGAAAGGTTCTACGGAGCTGAAGGGTTTGCAGCCCCTTAGGATGAACAACAATTACTAACTAGTACCCTCAGAGCTCCCAGGGACCCAACCACCAATCAAGGACTATACAGGGTGGGACTGAATGTTCTAGCATCATGTGTATAGTAGAAGATTGCAAATTCATAAATAGGAGGAAAGGACCTCGGTCTTGTGAAAGTTTTGTGCCCCAGTGTAGGGGAATGCCAGGGCCAATAAGTGGGAGAGGGTGGGGTGGCAGGCATGGGGAGGGGGGAGGCAAAAGGGGTTTGTTCTTGTTGTTTTTCTTTGTATGTTTGTTTTTTGGAGGGGAACCTGGGACATGAAAAATTTACATGTAAATAAAGAAAATATCTAATATAAAAAAATTTTAAATAACACCAAACATATTAACTTTATATTTCAAAATAATACATCACTACTAATATTTTCTGAAATGAATATAAATATATAAAGTGAAAAAAAAAAAGAAATTGAAAGCAGTTTGCAACCTCATGGGAAGAAAAACAATATCAACCAAACCAACCCCCCTCCAGAGTTCTCAGGGACTAAACCACCAACCAAATTGTACACATGAAAGGAACCATGTGTCCAGAACCAAAGGTAAGAGAGCAAGGCCTAGTCAGGCATTAATGTAATAAGAGGCCCTTAGTTCCCAGAAAGCTCAATATACCAATGTAGGGGAATTCCAGGCTATGCAGGCAGGTTGGATGGGTATTTGAGTGGAGGATCATCCTCATAGAAGCAGTGGTAGTGGGGATTGGAAAATTATTTCTGGAGGTGGGGAGAAATCTTTGAAATGGTATAATACTTGAAATGTAAATAAAGTATTTATTTATTAAAAATAGAAAACATTCCCACATATTAAATCTTCAACTTAGACATATTTTAATGTGAAAAATCATAGTATGTAAACAGTGTTTTCAACACTGAAGTGCATGTAATATTTTTCAGATTTATGAAACACAGCACCTTTTCATACAAACTGAGTACACATAAAGTAGTGCATGGGTAGAATATTAAAATTAGTATTAAAACAACTCTTTTCTGGTGCACAAATAAATATTATATTTTTAAGAACAGGGTATACAATGAACATACAAAAGGTAAAATAGAAAATGAGACAAAGGCCCATCAAAATTGGTCAGTAAGCACAAAAAAATTCAAAAAACAGAAACAGTAAGTGGGTTCAAAATGAAACAGCATTTCTGGCAAATAGCTTAAAGCTAGGCAGAAGGAAGCAGAAATAGGACCATCCCCATGGTTGCAGTGACTTGTTTTTCTGCTGCTGAGTGGAGATAGAATGACATAAAAACAGATTTTAATGCCCTGCTCTTTCAATTTTTTACTTCCTTCCGGGAACCAGGGAGGAGGGTGTGAGGTATGAATCAGCAGCACTGAGAGAGATCTCCATGGTTACTGCAGCCTTTGACGTCAATGCCTAGATGTGACAAATCAATACTGATTGATCTGATTCCATTCCCTATGTGAATGAACATTCCTCATCAATCATAAGCAAGGACAGCAAATAAATTTGTCTGCAGGGAACGATTAAACAATCAGAATTCTGGCTATATTCTAGGACATATCTGGTTCTGGATGTAACCAAAGCTCACCTATATGGTACTAAAGTAAAGGAAGCATGTTTCTGTACCTGACAGGAATTGGAGCAAGTAGAGAGCTACAAAGAGAGTGCTTGGTTGTTTCAGAACCTCTATGCTCTGATTCATTGGCTCCTACTTCCTGAACGGGAAATATCAACACGTGAAATTCAGGTATCTGCTCTTGATACCCATTCCTTGCCTCAGTCAAGCAGGGCTGTGCAGTCTGCAAAGAAGTCAAACAATTCAAGCTTCAGCTTTTGAGAGAGACTAATGAATTTCTGAAATTTTATATTCTTAGGTCAACCAAGGTGAGAATTGCTCTGGCAGCCATTGTCCTTAACAAACCATCTTGGAGTCTTAAAAAAAGCAGATGTATCTAACAGACACACAAACTACTATATGCAGAATGCAAGCAGTCTTGTGATGGTGATGATGGTAGCATGTTACCATGAACGTCCAAAGATATTCAACAATACAACCATTGTTTATTGTGATATTGTTCTTGCAGTTTACTAGATTTTCTAATCTGCTTTTCTTGCAGTCAGCCCTTGCTATCTAATAGCATTGCAGAGTCATGAGCCCTTTGGGAAATCAATACATCAGAACCTGATAATCTCCAACTTGATATTATGGGAAGGAACTGATGGAAAGAGTAATTTTCATTGTGACCCTGTACTTGTGGATATCTAGAGTATTAATATTTCACATTATTTTCATTATGTCTTTAGAGATCAGGTACCTTCAATATATCTTGAATAATTATAATACTGTGTTAGTTTTGTGTGACCTTAGAGAACATAAGATGGTTGCTGAAAGACCTTGCCAGGAATGCACACTCCTGTCCTGGAATGTCCCAGCAATATAAACCTTATGCCCCGACCACAGGGCAGGGTAGGTGCAGATAATGACCAAAAATGTTTCAGTTTCCCCTTCTGTTGATTAAGACCATACCTTGCCTGGGGCCATCAATGCCAAAAAAGAGCAGGGCAGGTCTCAAATGGGCATAAACCAATTCATGCTATTATCAAAGTCTACCCTCAAAAACTGTACAAAACTGTGCTAAGAATGTTGGGGGTCTCCTCTGCCCAAATTGCAGGATGGCCCCAGAGCACTGGATCAATAAACCTCTTGCTTGTTGCATCGATCTCCATCGCTGTATTTCTGTGAGTGGGTTATAAGGCTATAAGGCTCTTTGGGTCTTGCAGTTTGATTAATACATCCCTGACTGTACAAATCACAATACAGCTTTAATGTGTCAGAAAATGCCATGACTTCTTTAAAACCACACATTAAGGAACTGAAAGCAGTTTGCAACCCCATGGGAAGAAAAACACTATCAATCAAACTGAATCCATCCCCCAAAGCTCCCAGAGACTAAACCACCAACAAAATTGTCCACACGGAAGGACCCATGTATCCAGATCCAAAGGTAGGAGAGGAAGACCTAGTCTGGTATTAATGTGATGAGAGGCACTTAGTCCTGAGAAAGCTCAGTGCACCAATGCAGGAGAATTCCAGGCTGTGGAAGCAGATTGGGTGGGTGGGTAGGTGGAGGATCATCCTCATAGAAGTAGTGGTAGTGGGGATTGGAAAAATTATTTCAGGGGTGGAGAAATCTGTGAAATGGGGTAACACTTGGAATGTAAATAAAGTAATTATATAATAAAAACAGAAAACATTCCCATATATTAAATCTTCACCTTAAACATATTTTGATATAAATTATCATAGTATATAAACAGTGTTTTCAACACTGAAATGCATGTAATATTTTTCAGGTTTATGAAACATTGCACCTTTTCATACAAACCGAGTATACACAGAGTAGGCATGGGAAGAATATTAAACTTAGTATTAAAACAACTCTTTTCTGATGCACAAATAAACAATATACTTTCAAGAATAGAGTATACAATGAGCATACAAAAGGTGAAGTGAATAAGACAAAGGCCCATTACTTTACAAATGGTCAGTAGGCAGCAAATTTGCAAGAAAACAAACAGTAAGTGGGTTCAAAATGAAACAGCTTTTCTGGCAAATAGCTTAAAGCTAGGAAAAAGGAGGCAGAAACTGGACCATCCCCATGGTTGCAGTGACTTGTTTTTCTGCTGCTGAGCGGAGATAGAATGACATAAAAAAAGATTTTAATGCCCTGCTCTTTCAATTTTTTACTTCCTTCCGGGAACCAGGGAGGAGGGTGTGAGGTATGAATCAGCAGCACTGAGGGAGATCTCCATGGTTACTGCAGCCTTTGACGTCAATGCCTAGATATGACAAATCAATACTGATTGATCTGACTCCAGTCCCCATGTGAATGAACATTCCCCATCAATCAGAAGCAAGGAGAGCAAATAAGTTTGTTTTCAGGAAAGGATTTGAACAGTCAGGGTTCTGGCTATATTCCAGGACTTATCTGATCCTAGGTATAGCCAAAGTCCGACTGTATGGTACTAAAATAAAGGAAGCATGTTTCTGTACCTGACAGGAGATGGAACCAGTAGAAAGCTACAAAGAGAGTGCTTGTTTGTTTCACAGCCTCCATGCTCTGATTCATTGGCTTCTAGTTACTGAACAGAGAGTGTCAACACATGTGAAATTCAGTTATCTTCTTCTGATTCCCATTTCTTGCCTCAGTCATACAGGGCTGTACAGTCTACAAAGAAGATGAAAGATTCAAGCTTTGAATTGTGACAGAGACTAGGAATTTTGTGACATTTTATATTCTTAGATCAGCTACTGTGAGAATTGCTCTGGCAGCCCTTGTCCTTAACATATCAACTTGGAGTCATAAAAAATCAGATGTATCTAACAGACACACTAACTATTATACCCAGAATTCAAGAAGTCTTGGGAGAGTGATGATGGTAGCATGTTAGCATGAATGTCCAAAGATATTCAACAATGCAGCCATTTTCTATTATGATATTGTTCTGGTTGTTTACTAGATTTTCTAGCCTGTTTTTCTTCCAGGTCAGTCCATTACTACCCTATACTTCTGAAGATTCAAGAGCCATTTAGGGAAATCATTATGTCATGTCCTGATTATCTCCAACTTGTTATGACATCATGGAATGGAACAAATGGACACAGTAATTTTCATTGTTACCATGTACTTGTGGTTACCTAGAGTCCTAAGATTTCATGTTATTTTCATTGTATCTTTAGTGATCAGGTCTGTTCAATGTATCCTGAATAATTATGATACTGTGTTACTATGATTAATACATTCCTGAGATTATAAATCATATTACAGCTTCACATGTTTCAGAAAATGCCATGACCTCTTTAAATCCACACATTAAAGAATTGAAAGGGGTTTGAAACCCCATAGGAAGAACAACAATATCAAACAATCAGATGATCTCCACCCAGAGTTCCCAGGGACTAAACTACAAATGAAGAATTCACATGGAGGGATTCTTGTCTCAAGCCTCATATGTGGCAGAGGAATAGCTTGTTAAACATCAATAGGAGGAGAAGCTCTTGGCCCTGAGAAGGCTCAACTCTTTAAACATGAAAGCCCCAGGGTAGGGAAGTGGAATTGTTTGGATGGGTTGGGGGAGGAGCATCCTCATAGAAAATGTGGATAGGGGGAATTGGAGGTGGGTTTCCAGGTGGAAATCTGTGAAAAGGAATAACATGAAATGTAAATGAATAAAATATTCATTTAAAAATAGAAAACATTCCCACATATTAAATTTCCAATGTACACCGTATTTTGATGTGAAAAACCATAGCATAAATACAATGATTTCAACATAGAGATGCATGTAATCTTTTAGATTTATGTGGCTTTTCATACAAACTGAATACATGTACAGTCGGGCATGGGCAGAATAGTAAATATAGTATTAAAATAACACTCTGTGAATGCACAAATAAACATTCTATTTTCAAGTTAGGCTATATGAAGACCATACAACAGGAGAAGTGGAAAAGGAGACAAAGAACCATCACAATTGGTCAGTAGGCAGCAAAAATTGCAAGAAAACAGACACACTCAGTGGGCTCAAATGAAACAACATCTCTGGCAAATAGCTTAAAGCTAGGTAGAAGGAAGCAGAAATAGCACCATCCCCAATGTTACAGTGCATTGTTTTCCTGTTGGTGAGTGGAGAGAGAAGAAGGTAAATACAGTTTTTACTCTCATCCACTTTCAATTTTCTACAGCCTTCCATGAATCCAGGGAGGAAGGTGTGAGGTATGAATCATCAGTAGCACTGATGCAGATGTCAAAGGTTACTGCAGCTTTTAATGTCCATGTCTAGATATCAAGTCTCTGCAATATATCCTGAATAATTATGACACTGTGTCTGTTTGATTAATACATTCCTGACTGTATAAATCACAATACAGGTGGAGTATGTCAGAAAACGCCATTACTTCTTTAAAACCACAATTGAGGAATTGAAAGGGATTTGTATCCCCATAGGAAGAAAACAACATTAAATAATCATACCCCCCCAGAGCTCCCAGGGACTAAACCACCAACAAAAGAGTACACATGGAAGGACTCATGTGTCCAGCATCATAGGTAGGAGACAAAGGCCTTGGTAGGTATCAATGGGATGAAAGGACCTTGTTCCTAAGAAGGCTCACTTCCCCTATTCAGGGAAAAGCCAGAGTGGTGAGGCAGGATTGTGTTGATGGGTGGGTGGAAGTACAACCTCATAGAAACAGTGGAAGGGGGCAGTTGGACAGTGGGTATGGGGGTAAATCTGTGAAATGGCATAACACTTGAAATATAAATAAAGAAAATATCCAATAAAAATAGAAACCTTTTCCACATATTAAATCTTCAACATACATGATATTTTGATATGAACAACCATAGCATATAAACAGGGTTTTCAAATGACATTAGGTAACAAAGGATTGACCTGGAAGAAACACAGGATAGAAAATCTAGTAAATTACAGGAAAAATAACAAAATAAACAACAGTTGCACTGTTTAATGTATTTGGTCATTGATGGTAACATGATATCAGTATCACTGTCCCAACACTGCTTGGATTCTGGGTAGGTAGTATTTCTTTGTTAGTTACATCTGAGATTACATAGAATCTAAGGTGGTGCAATGAGGTCATTTGTTGCCATAGCAATTCTCACAGTAGCTGATCTAAGAATATAAAAATATCACAATGTCCCTAGTCTCTGTCACAAGCTGAAGCTTGAATCTTGTATATACTTTGCAAAGGACACAGCCCTGCATGACTGAGACAAGTAAGTCACATTCCAAATCTAATACCTGAATTTCCCATAGGTTGACAGCTTCTATTCAAAACATGGAGCTAAGCAATCAGTGCATGGAGTATCTGAAATAAACGCAAAGGCTTTGCAGCTTTCCACTAGCTCTGTCTGCTGACAGTGATATAAGCACTCTCCCTTCTCTTTAGCACCATTCAGTCTGGCGTTGGTTATATCCAGGACCAGATATGTCCTGGAATATAGCCAGCAGCCTGACTGATGAAATCTCGCTCTGCAGACAAATTTATTTGCTCTCCTTGCTTCTGATTGATGGAGAATGTGTATTCAAATAGAGAATAGAATCAGCTCCAATCAGGAGAGAGATCTCATATCTAGACATGGACATCAAATCCTGCTGTAACCTTGGAGATCTCCATCAGTGATGCTGATTCATACCTCAACACAGGGTTTCCTGAAGGAAGCAGAAAAATCAATAGTAGATGGCAGAAAATGCTGTTTTTATATTTGCCTTACTATATTAACCAACAGAAACATAAGTCAGTGGAACCTTTGAGCTCTTCCTGTTTCTGGCAGCTTCTAAGCTGTTTGCCAGCGTTCCTGTTTCCTATTGAGTCTTTCTGACTCTGACTCTTATATTGCAATTTTTTTGAATGCTGAATTGTTGGGCCTCATTTTGGTCTTTATTTGGGCACTGAGGATAAACACAAGCCTAGCTCAAGTTTTTTTTTAATTTTTTTTTATTATATATTTTCTTTATCTATATTTCAAATGATATCTCCTCTCCTGGTTAACCCTTTGAAAAACAAAAACAAAAACAAAAAAAACAAACCCTCTTTCCTTCCCCCTCCCACTGCTCACCAAGCTATCCTCTCCCACTTCCTGTCCCTGGCATTCCCCTACACAGGGGCATAAACCTTCACAGGACTAAGGGTTTCCCCTCCCATTGATGACCAACTAGGCTATCCTCTGCTATACATATGCTGCTGGAGCCATTAGTCTCTCCATGTGTGCTCTTTTGTTGACAGTTTAGCCTCTGAGAGCTCTGAGGGTACTAGTTAGTTCATATTGTTGTTCATCCTAAGGGGCTGCAAACCCTTCAGCTCCTTGGATCCTTTCTCTAACTCCTTCATTGGGGACCCTGTGCTCAGTTCAGTGTATGGTTGTGAGTCTCTACTTCTGTATTAGTTGGGCACTGTCAGAGCCCCTCAGATGACAGCTATATAAGTCTCCTGTTAGCCAGAACTTGCTGACATCCACAATAGTGTTTGGGTTTGACAATTGAATATGGGAAGTATTTGTAGGTATAGCAGTCTCTGGATTGTCCTTCTTTCAGTATCTGCACCATAGTTTGTCTCTGCAACTCCTTAGATGGGTATGTTCTTCTCCCTTCTAAAAAGGAATTAAGCATCCACACTTTGGTCTCCTTCTTGAGTTTCTTGTGGTTTGTGGATTGCATTTTGGGTATTCTGTGCTTCTGAGCTAATATCCACTTATCAGAGAGTGCATGCCATGTGTGTTCTTTTGTGATGGGGTTACCTCACTCAGGAAGATATTCTCCACATCCATCCATTTACCTAAGAACTTCATAAATTTGTTGTTTTTAATAGCTGAGTAGTACTCCATTGTGTAGATGTATGACATTTTCTGTATCCACTGGTAGTTAGCAGGCAGAAGAATGCAAATCAATCCACTTCTATCTCCTTATACAAAGCTCAAGTCCAAGTGGATCAAGGACCTCCACATAAAACCAGATACACTGAAACTAATAGAAATGAAAGTAAGGATGAGCCTGGAACACATGGGCACAGGGGAAATTTTCCTGAATAGAACACCAATAACTCATGCCCTAAAATCAAGAATTGACAAATGGGACCTCATAAAATTACAAATCTTCTGTAAGGCAAAGGACCCTGTTAATAGGACAAAATGGCAACAAACAGATTGGGAAAAGATCTTTACCAATCCTATAGGCAATAAAGGACTTTGTATTCAATATATACAAAGAAATCAAGAAGTTAGTCTCCAGAGAATCATATAACCCTACTAATAAATGGGGTACAGAGCTAAACAAAGAATTCTCACCTGGGGAATGTCGAATGCCTGAGAATCACCCAAAGAAATGTTCAACATCCTTAGTCATCAGGGAAATGCAAACCAAAACTACCCTGAGATTCCATCTCACACGAGTCAAAATGGCTAGGATGAAAAACTCAGGTGACAGCAGATGCTAGAGAAGTTATGGAGAAAGAGGAACACTGCTTCATTGCTGGTGGGACTGCAACTTGGTAAAACCACTCTGGAAATCAGTTTGGCGGTTTCTCCTGAAATTGGACATACTACTACTAGAGGACCCAGCTGTACCACTCCTGGGCATATACTCAGAAGATGCTCCAACATGTAATAAGGACACATGTTCCACCATGTTCATTGCAGCCTTATTTATAATAGCCAGAAACTGGAAACAACCCAGATGTCCCTCAACAGAGGCATGGATACAGAAAATGTGGAACATCTACACAATGGAGTATTACTTAGCTATTAAACACTGCAGCTTTTCTTACAAACTGAATACATGTAGAGAAGGGCTTGGGCAGAATATTAAACTTAGCATTAAGACAACTCTTTGTATATTCACAAATAAACATCGTATTTTCAAAGATAGGGCACACAAAGTGTATACAACAGTTGAAGTGGAAAAGGAGATAAAGGCCCATCATATTTGGTCAATAGTCAGCAAAAGTTGCAAGAAAGCAGACACAGTCAGAGGGCTCAAAATAAAACAGAGTATTTCTGGCAAATATGTTAAATCTAGACAGAAGGAAGCAGAAATAGGACCATCCTCAAAGTTCCAGTGCCTTGTTGTTCTGTTGGTGATTAGTAAGAGAAGCCTGTAAATACAGTTTTTATTGCCATTCATTTTCAATTTTTCTACTTCCTTCAGTGAATCCAGGGAGGAGCATGTGAGGTATGAGTCATCAGTACTGATGTTGATCTCCAAGGTTAAAGCAGACTGATGTCCATACCTATTTATGACATCTTTCTCCTGATTTGATCTGAGTACATTCTCTTTGTGAGTGCACATTCCCCATCAATCAGAATTAAGGAGGGTAAACAAATTCCTCTGCAGGGAAGGATTTGGTCAGTCAGGCTTCTGGCTATATTCCAGGACTTATCTTGTCCTATGTATGACTAAAGCCTGACTGTATGGTACTAAAGAAAAGGAAGCATCTTTTTGTACCTGACTGGGATGGAGCCAGTGGAAAGCTGCAAGGAGAGTGCTTGTTGGTTTCACAGCTTCCATGCTCTGATTCATTGGCTCTTAGTTCCTGTATAGGGAAATTCAACACATGTGAAATTCAGGTATCCACTTTTGGTGTCCAGTCCTCGCCTCAGTCATGCAGTGCTTTTCATTCTGCAAAGAATATACAATATTGAAGTTTCAGCTTGTGACAGAGACTAGGGATTTTCTGATATTTTACATTCTTAGATCAGCCACTGTGAGAATTTCTATGGCAGCTATTGTCCTTAACATTTCACCTTGGAGTTTAAAAAAAATCCAGATGTAACTATCAGAAACACAAACTACTATACCCAGAATCCAAGTAGTCTTGAGACAGTGATGATAGTAGCATGTTACCATGAGTGGCCAAAGACATTCAACGTTACAGCCAATGTTTATTGTGATATTGTTCTTGTAGTTTACTAGATTTTCGAGCGTGTTTTTCTTCCAGGTCAGTCCTTTGCTACCTAACACCTCTGTAGAGTCATAAAGCCCTTTTGGGAATTCAATACATCATGTCCTGATCTTCTCCACCTTGGTATGGCACCATGAAAAGGAAGAAATGGACACAGCAATTTTCATTGGGACCTTGTACATGTGGTTACCTGGAGTCTTAAGATTTCATGTTATTTTCACTGTGATCAGGTCTTTTGAGATCAGATCTCTGTCATATATCCTGAACAATTATGACACTGTGTTACTTTGATTAATATATTCCTGATGATATAAATCACATTACTGTCGCGCGCTACCTCGCCGATAAGGAGCACACCACACTCAGGATTCTTCTGACAGCAATTTATTATTACAGCTCTTTTAGATGGCATGAAGTAGAAGGACGAAGGACCCTGAACGCCGAAACCCCGCGGCTTATATAGATCTGTGGGAGACGTGCAGATCTCTCATTGGCTCTAGCCTTAGTGCCTAATTAGCATACTAAGTTTTGCGCCTTGCGCAGGTGCACATTCAAGCAGGGCTTCCGAGAAGAACCAGGAAGTAGGAAGCCGGCGCCTTCTTATAATGGCGAGTGCGGCTCCTAACATCTCCCCCTTTTTTATTGAATTTTGCAACAATTATAGAAACTGTTATTTCACCGATCAAGCCCACCGTTCTACCAGTAAGGCGTTCAAGGTAGTTAAACAGTTTTGAAACCCTCCACACTTGTATCCCGTGCAATGGGAACCCGAGCCCTGGGAAGTGTGGAGGACTACCACTCAGGATTCCTGGTGCAATGGGAACACGAGCCCTCAGGACATCCTATTGAATGATAGTGTCTCATTGTTTAAGCATATTCAACCAAACTTGAGGGGATGTTCCCAGCTTTACGGCAAGCAGTGCTTGAGTAATAAGTACTTTATCTCTTTGATGTTGTCTATTAAATTTACAGAGCAACCAGAGTGTGATCAGCACTCCCCCAAAGATCATGCAGCCAAACAATCCCACCCCCACCCACTTCTTAAAGAAGGAGAAGGCTGAAGAAATCCACGAGGAGAGTCCTTGAGTCAGGGAGAGATCTAGGCGGGTAGAGTTGATTTGGATGATAGCTCTCCTCAGTCAATTCATGAGGTCTTCAAAACCTGTAAGATATTGAAACAACTATCGAGAGAGATTAGCAGCTTGAGTAATACTTTGATATTAAATGGAAGTCACACACAAGCCAGGATATTTCCACTCGCAGCCTACTTGTGCTAGCTGCCAAAGGGTATTTATTTGTTCTTACTCAGCTGCATCACGGCAGCTGCTGGTAACCAGTCTTGTTGATTAGCAAAGCAACCTTGCCCCAAAAGCATATATCCCAGGCTTGATTCCCAGCTTCGTGATTAGCGTCTGCCTGTTCATTAGCAAATTAAAGTGAAAGGGACTGTGATCCAAATTAAAGTGAAAGAGGCTGTGATCCTGTAAGAACAGACGGACTCAGCCAAGGACTTTATAACCTTAAAGTCCAAAGACTCATGAAAACGCTGACCCTATACATCTTGCAAAACTGGATAAGCAAGTGACAATTCAATTCTAACTGTAGGGTTGATAGTAGGCCCCGTATCCAATTCTCCTTTTCTGACTTTACCGAACACTCCTCTTTTATCTGCTCTAATGCTGCCTGTCCTTTCTCTACTGCTTTACAGCACCTTTGATCTTCTAGACACCCCCTGATTAGCGTCCATAGTGGTCTAACACTGCTCTTAAGCATCCCTTGCTCCCATGCAATTCCATCTTTTGAATCGGTTTGCAGGGTTATAGGGCAAAAACAGGCCACCAGAATAACGGTGAAAGCAAGTAGATGCAGCATTGTAATTATGACCACAGCAGCTATTGGTGGCATACCCAAAACCAAGGTCATTTCCCCCTTTTTTCTAGTGTGTTGCTTGCCGCTTATCCGCGGTCTTTCGTTTTGCCTCTCTCCGAGGACTTTTCTCTCTTTAGCTGCTATAAGAGAATTGGATAGTAGTTTCTCCTGTCTCTCCTTTGGTTTTCTCCTTTTTATTTTGACTACTTCCTCCAATGGCGGGGCAGATGGGGCGTACCCCGGCGCATAAGGCGGGTCTGGCCCATATTTTTCCGACTCATAACGAGCTGTCTCCTCATCTAACTCTGCTTGTTCTTCAGGATTTAGCTCCTTATCAGAGGTCTCGCTTTGTTCTGTGTCTTTCTCATCCCCAGAGGACGTCTCCTCCGAAGATGAGTCATTGATGTTTAGATTCTAAAACTCATCCAACACAGGGTATAACCCCTTTTTAGGCTCCTCCTGTACTTGTTTTTCAGGTTCCTGTTTTTTAATTTCATTTTCTACCTTATCTTGAGGCTTATCCCTTCTTAGGTCCTCCTTTTCCTTTCTCTTTTTCTTATCTTTATATTTAGTCTTGGTACCCTTTTCCTTCTCAGTTTCTGACAAACTGTCCTGATGTTCGGCTAGGACTCTCTGCCCTTCCTTTACTTGCTTCTGACATTTCTCATCTTCTATACAGACCCTAAGCATTTTATATAGACACAAACAGCAAGCTAGGACCGCTACCACCCAGACAGGGACAGCAAGTGCGAGAAGCAAAAAAGGATCCAGTTTGTCTTACCGAGAAGCTTCCGGAATTCGTGCCTTCAGTTCTGAACCCTCTTCGAGCCAACAGGATCCTCCAAGGGGCAAAACGAAAATCCCGAGACGTTCGGCTTCGTTCCCGGGTTTTCGGCACCAAAATGTCGCGCGCTACCTCGCCGATAAGGAGCACACCACACTCAGGATTCTTCTGACAGCAATTTATTATTACAGCTCTTTTAGTTGGCATGAAGTAGAAGGACGAAGGACCCCGAACGCCGAAACCCCGCGGCTTATATAGATCTGTGGGAGACGTGCAGATCCCTCATTGGCTCTAGCCTTAGTGCCTAATTAGCATACTAAGTTTCGAGCCTTGCGCAGGTGCACATTCAAGCAGGGCTTCCGAGAAGAACCAGGAAGCAGGAAGCCGGTGTCATCTTATAATGGAGAGTGCGGCTCCTAACACATTACAACTTTATATGAGTCAGAAAATGCCTTGACCTCATTAAAACCACACATTAAGGAATTGAAAGGGGTTTGCAACCCCATAGGAAGAACAACAATATCAAGCAATCAGATACCACAGTGCTCCCATGGACTAAGACATCAACCAGAGTACACATGGAAGGACCCATGTTTCCAGCCTCATAGTTAGGAGAGGAAGGCTTTTTCAGGCATTAATGGGATGAGAGACCATTGGTCCTGAGAAAGCTCAATGCCCTAATGCAGGGATTACCAGGGTTGGGAGGCAGGTATGTGTGGATGAATGAGTGTAGGAATATCTTCATAGAAACAGTGGCAGTGGGGGTGGGGGAGTGGATTGGACATTGGGTTTCTGGGGAGGAGGCAGATCAGGGAAAGGGGATAACATTCCAAATGTAAATAAAGAAAGTGTCCAATAGAAATATATAACACAATCACACACATTAAATATTCTATATACACCATATTGTGATATGAATAATCATTGCACGTAAACATTGTTTTCAACACTGTGGTGCATTTGATATTTTCAGATTTGTGGTGAAAGACCCCCAGAGCTGGGGAGACCCTCACTCAAGTCTCAGGATGAAGCGACCACCCAATAACTCATGAGAGACCATTCTTGCTGCAAGCACACGAGGTTTATTCACCAGTGCTGGGGTCGATCTCGTAACCTTACAGGTCAGAGGAGTTCGACCCCAATACAAGAAGTAAGGGGTATTTAAAGGGAAAAACCACAAAGTAGGGGAATAAGGGGTTTACCAAGGAAACATTTTAAGAGACCCAGCCCCTAATTGAGTCAGAGCCACAAGGAGAACATTCTGTACTTTCATTGTCACAAGAATGTGGTTTGGACAATGGTTATTTTTTTCATGGCTGACCACCCAGGTGATTTATATCTTGCTTTTTGTGTGGACCCCCAGGTAGGGGCCTTGCGACCAATGAGTTACAGAAGTTTTTCCCTGACTTCTTAAGTAAAGGTTATACACTATATACTACCACATTTTTAATAAATGCTCTTATTTTTAAAACTCTAAAATTCTCCACCCTTACAATGGGTTACTGCACCTTTTTATAGCAACTTAGTACCTGTCGAGTAGGGCATGGGCAGAATAGAAAACTTAGTATTAAAACATCTCTTTTTAAATTCACAAATAAACATTATATTTTACAAGGAAAGGCTAAACCCAGAGCATAAAACAGTTGAATTGTAAAACAGACAAAGGCACATCACAATTTCTATCTAGGCAGCAAAAATTGTAAGAAAACATACATAGGCAGTGGGCTCAAATTGAAACAGAGCATCTCTTGCAAATACATTAAAACTAGGCAGAAGGAGGCAGAAATAGATCCATTCCCAAGGTTTCAGTGCCTTGTTTTTTTGTTGGTCAGCATAGAGAGAAGAAGGTAAATACAGCTTTTTCTGCCATCCACTTTCAATTTTTCTACTTCCTTCCAGGAACCTAGGGAGGAGGGTGTGAGGTAAGAATCAGCAGCACTGATGGAGATATCAAATGTTCCTACAGCCTTTGTTGTCCATGCCAGATATGAGATCTCTCTCCTGTTTGGAACTGATTCCATTCTCTATTTGAATGTGCATTCCCCTTCAATCAGAAGCAAGAAAAGCAAGTACATTTCTCTCTAGGGAAGGATTTGATTAGTCAGGCTTCTAGCTATATTCTAGGACTTATCTGGTCTAGGGTATAAACAAACCAGACTGTATGATTCTAAAGAAAAGGAAGAATTCTTCTGTACCTGACAGCAATGGAGCCAGTGGAAAGCTGTAAGGAGAGTGGCTATTTGTTTGAGAGAAACTGTGCTCTGATTTCGTGGCTCCTAGATCCTGATCAGGGAATGTCACCACATGTGAAATTCAAATATGAACTTTTTGTGTTCATTGCTTGCCTCAGTCATGCAGGTTGGTGCCCTCTGCAAAGAAGATCAAGCTTCATCTTCCTACAGAGACTAGGGATTTTGAGATATTTTTATATCCTTAGATCAGCCAATGTGAGAACTTCTATGTTAGCAAATGTCCTCAACATACCATTTTGGATTCTAAGAAATATCAGATGTAAGTAACACAGAAACTACTGAAGAGATAAGATAAACCTGCACATCAAATCCTGCACTCTCCTGACCCTGTGGGATCCATAGCAGCTAGCTCTAGGACCTCCCCCAATCCTATGGAAGCAACAGATGCTGGTTTTGGGAATACATATCCCAGCCTCCCAGTTGCCATTGGCTCCTGACCTTGAGAAAAACAAACCAAACATTTTTTTGAAAAAGAGTTGTGCCCTATATTTTGACCATAAGAGTTGAGCATTTAAGTGTTTCTGGACAACTGTGGCCATTTTTAAAAATACACCAGTTACTGATAGCACTAGTTACATTGCCTAAGTCATAAAGTTCCCTTTCCAGCTGCATGGTTCAGCCCAGGTGTTTGAACAAATGTTATCATGTTTAAAGGACAGCATTACTTTACTCTTTCATGTAATGCCATGGTTTGGAAACCCCACTTGTGCTTTTTTCCTTTATACACCCCTTTCATTTAGACCTGGGGGTTCACTCTTCTTCCTGTTTCATCAGGAAAAGTTGGTGACCCAAGCTAGAGCTTGAATAAAGATTCTCATGTGATTACAGCAGGTTGTGATTCCTGGTGGTCTCTTTGGGGATTTTACAATCTGGGCACAATGTTTGGTGCATTGTCAGGCAGCCTCCAGAGTTCCAGGGTCCCCAAGCCACAGGGTCTGACACTAGCTGTCTGTGACTTTGTGTATTGTCTGTGTTTGTCCTTGCTTTTGGTTTTTGAAAAAGGCCTTGAGGTGTCTGTATAAGTGGCAAGGAGTGGCTAAGAGTGAATATAGTAGAGGTTCACAGCTGCAGGTATCAGGAAGAAGTTCCTGGCCCCAGGTCCAGGGTGGATGAGGTATGGACCTGTCAGAAGAATTTTTGTTGGAAGACAGAGAGCTCTACCATCAGTTGCTTTCAGTTTCTGAAGGAGGAATCTATGAATCTGTGAGCCTGAGTCTTTAGATACATTTTTGTTTTCAGTCATTGAGCAGCTATTTTGTGCCTGTCTATTCTGTTTCTTGTGTTGTTTGGTCTTTACTAGTATTGGAATGTGACAGTCACCATGGGAAAGACTTCCTCACCTTAATCTTATTCTGAGTAATTTTAAGGAAATTGGGACTAAGGACCACGTATTATAACTTGGAGTGGCTATCTTTTCATATTGGATGGCCATCAGAGGGGGACCTTTTATCTTCCCAAGGTATCAGCAGTAGAAAATAAAGTGTTTCAAAATTCTTCCCTCTTTCTCCCTGGGGAAATTCTTTGTCAACAGGAATGGCCACAAGGTAAAAAATTTAACATGAGGCAAGCCTATTCCATCTCATCAGCCAGTTCTGTCCTTCTAGGTAGCATCAGCTTTAAGGCTGGAGAGACGGCATAGAGGTTGAGAGCACTGACCTCTCTTCCAGAGAAGCTGAGTTTAATTCATAGCAATCACGTGGTGCGTCTCTTTTTTACTCAGGACCAGTTTGATATTTTACAGCTCACACAGGTTTATTGCCCTCTTCCCCTCCCCCTCTGCTGAGTGTAGGCACAGTGCACAAGGACATCCAGGGCCCCTAGAAGGTCTAAGGTTGGGGCCTCCTATGGCCCTAACCAGGCTTTCCCTGAGTTGGAAGGTGAGATCCCAGAGAGCAGGGTTCCACACCTGGATAGACTGGACAGGAAAGGCCCCAAGTGGGTAGATGTATCCCTCACCAGAGCTCACAACAGACTACTGGTCACTCATTTTGTTCAATAAATGGCTATTTTTCTTGCCCAGAGAAGTGCTCACTCCCTGTCTGAACAGATATAGTATCTGAATTATAAAGAGAAGGTCCTCACTGACACTGCCATGCCACACTCAGCCCACTGAGGAGCAACAGCCACTCCTTTCCATGTGTCTTATGATACTCAGTATAGATTCCTAACCACCAAGGCTCTTATAAGTTCTTTTCACCACAGACAGAGGCCAAAAAATACTGGCTCTTGGCCCCATAGGGAACCCACCCAGATTGGGACTTTATTGTGGTGGAAGGTAAAGAAGATCTCCAGATTTACCACCAGGGTCTTTTAGCAGGTCTCAATACTAATTTGGCCAAAATGTAGATATGATATTAGAAATTGATAAAAGCACAGCGGCATCTCTTGAACAGGTCATAAATACTATATGTGTAAGGTTATACACACATAGGTGCTGAAAAACAGAGAATTCTAGTATGGTAGTCCTGGCTTTCATTAATTAGTTAGTGCCAGACATTAGGAAGAAGTTACAGATTAAGATAAAAGTCAATGAGGGCTCTAGTGAAAGTTGGAGAGAGAGTATAGAAGAGTAAAGATTAAGACAGTAAAGACATTGAATAGGGATTTGGTTAGAGTTCCTCTAGCCAACAAAGCCTCCAATGCAAGAGAAAATAAATTCCAAGCTTCAGTAGCTTGCTGGAAGAGGAGTAACTAAAAGGGGTCTTACAAACCCTAGGATCATGGAAACGGCTCGAGGCTTATTTATCAAAGAAACTGGATCCAGTGGCAGGAGAATGGCTGCCTTACCTTTGTATTATTGTAGCCAGGGCACTATTGACCAAAGTACAAATAACGTTGGCACAGAATTTGATTGTGACTACTGTCCATACAATTAAAGGGGTTCTCAAGCAGCCTTCTGATTGATGGTTCAATAATGTCTACATGATTCATTATGAGACTTTAGTAATCAACCCTGGCTGAGCTACTTTCCAGATGCCTGTTTTACTGAGCTCTGTGACTCTCCTACCTGATCCTGACTTGGACTGTCCATTCCATCGATGTGACAAGGTTCTGGCACAGGTTCACAGTACCCAATCTGACTTGAGGGACTCTCCTCTGTCAGAGACAGAGTGGACCTGGTTTACAGACAGAAACAGCTTTATCCATGAGGGTCAGAGGAGAGGAGGGGCAGCAGTGACTACAGAAACAGAGGTAATCTGGACTCAGTCTCTTCCTCAAGGCACTTCGGCCAGAGGGTCAAGATAATAACATTAACACAGGCCCTCATCATGGAAAAAGGACTGGCTGATAACATCTACAGGGACAGCCCGATGTGCATTTACAACTGCTCATTTGCATGAAGCCATTTACCAGGAAGGAGGGCTCCTAACACCAGAAGGAATAGCTGTCAAAAATAAAGATAAAATTCTATAGGACACCAGAAAGGAACCAATGGCTAGAGGTAACTACCTGGCTGACTAAGCTGCTAAGGAGAGAGCCTTAAAGGAAACAGCTATTTCTAGATTGGTCACTGTCTTACCTGAATCACCCAGGGCAACTGATATATGCAGAAAAAAATGGTGTAATATTGCCTACTTCTTTAACAAGAACTGTTCTCAGAAAGATCCACAAAGTCACTCACATGGAAATAAAATGAATGACAAACACAATAAAACAATCTAAGGTGACTTTCAAGGATATATACAATACTCTTCAGGATATAGTGACAAACTTTAAAGCTTGTCAACTGATCAATACACCCAGAAACCACAAAACATCCAAATTCCTGACTTTGAGTTAATAGACTAGGGGCCTACCAGGAAAATTGATTTTACAGAAATCAAGCAGGGAATATAAGGCTGTAAGTATCTGCAGTACTTGTGGACATTTTCTCTGGATGGACAGAAACATTTCCAACAAAGACTGAGACTGTGAAGGTAGCTACTAAAAAGTTGCTGGAGGATATATTACCCAGGTATAGATTCCTTCATATAATAGGGTCAGACAATAGACCAGCATTTGTGTCCAAAGGCAAGTCAGGATGTAGCAAAATTCATTAGGGCAGATTAGAAATTACATTGTACATATCAACTCCAAAGTTCAGGACAGAGAGAAAAAATGAATAGGACATAAAAACAAACCTTACCTAAATTAACCTTAGAGACTGGTAGGGACTGAATGATGCTCCTTCCCTTTGCCTCATATCAAGTGAGGAATTCTCCTTGCCAGAAGAGAAATCCCCTTTGAAATTATATATGGTATCAGTGCCCCCACTGTACCTAACCTTCAGTTGGCAGATATTGTAGAAGTGGAAGATGATGAACGAATGATTAAGGTCAGAGCAACCCAGTGGACTCATGAGTATGTTTGGCCTAAACTGTGTGTCCTCTATGAAGCAGGCCCAGTTCCAGAACCACACAAGTTTCAACCAGGAGACTAGGTCTACATGAAGAAATTTCACCAGTGCCACTCAGACTTTGTGTGACAGCAGTATTTGAGGCAAAACTTCAAGCATGTCAGTCTCCTTCCCATGCATTGTCTCCTGGCACCCCTAACTCAGAGGTAGCCCAGATATGTCCTTGAGAACTCGAGTGCTAGGTGCCCACCAAGATATGATTTTCTAATAGCTAGACCAAACTGGACATTGCTCTCTGACCTTTACCAATGTTCCAACATCTTAGCCAAATCCTGGCTTGGAATTTCATTTCGTAAAGAATGTTACCCACCCAGACGAATTGCCTCTGGCATTGTTAGGGAAATAAGGAAGGGAATAGGGCATTGAAGTTTACAGAATGGGAGACTTATCCCAGGGCAAGGTCAAGTAGAATCCTCATTCTCAGTCAAGTACTGCTGCTGAACCACTCCTAGGAATTAGCAAGAGACTTGTCTCTACTAGTCCAGAAGAATAGCATAGCGGGCATTTTACCTAGGATGGGTATGTGTGTGTGTGTGTGTGTGTGTGTGTGTGTGTGTGTG
>JADRCD010199923.1:20716-65834 GCA_019843815.1 Montemys delectorum
AGAGAGAGAGAGAGAGAGAGAGAGAGAGAGAGAGAGAGAGTCTGCATTCAGCATTCGAGTTTCGACATTCGAGATTCGAGCCTCTGTCCTCCTGGCTGGCACACCTGAAATCCCCTAGGACTCCAGCCCAGCCCATGTGGCCTGAGGGTGATCTGAGACTGGGGGTGCCACACCAGTCCAGAGGAGCCGGCTGCTGTTTTAGACCCAGTGTATTTTAGATGGCCTCAGATGTACCTTGACTTCTGAGCTGCCAGATTTTTCATATCTCTTTTGAAATGATTGTAAAAGCCTCATGCAATTTTTAAAAAATACATTCAGATCCTCGACATCTGTGTCAAGTCTGTCTGTCACAGCTGAATCTGGTGCACACTTGGCCAGAATCCCTTGTCCCTTGGAACAAAGCCCCCTCCTCCCCCTCTCCCACAAGAAAACCTGTCTGTGGCTTTGGCCAGGTAAGCTATCTCTTATTCTCTTTTCTTCTTGTATTAATTTTTATTAGGCAGGGATAGGCTCTCCATAGGGCACCGAGGGCCCACTGATAAGTTTATCAGTTATTGGTGAGTAATCTTGGTATCATGAGGCAGTCAGGTTCATGCCTAGATGCTTCACCAGCAGTGGAGCAGAGAATTGCCCATGCTGCAGGAATGAAGAGATGGAAATTCAGTGCCTAATTACATGTTCCAGCTGCGGGGGAGGGGGGGCTGGAACACCTGAGGAGATTGCAAAAATCGCTCAGGAAGAAGTTCCATAAAGATGGGATTCTGCTCATTTTAGAAGCAGGTGAAAATAGATAAGAAACTACCCAGGCGGTGATGGTGCACACTTTTAATCCCAGCATTTAGGAGGCAGAGACAGGCAGATTTCTGAGTTCGAGGTCTACAGAGTGAGTTCCAGGAAAGCCAGGGCTACACAGAGAAACCCTGTCTTGAAAAACAAAAAAACAAAAAAAACAAAAAACAAACAAACAAACAAACAAAAGCTGTTAACTCAGGACACATGGCATTAAAGATACACACATGGCATGAATTAGCCAAGATGGCTGAAATCTCAGCAGACGGACTCCAGCTAGAGTTATACAGCCATTTAACACAGTCTAAAGGCCTAGCCTTAAGCTGCAGGCCATAAACCAGGCAGTAGAATTCAGAACAGCTGTTTAGTTTAGTAGCTGCTTAATATCATATAATAGCCATACTTTAAATTATGGGCTTTGTACCAGGCAATACAAATTTTCATATGCTCATAGTCTGAGAACCTCTGGCCTTAAAGTTGAAATTGACACCTCAAAGTCACCTCTGATCCGAAAGGAAATGAGTAAGAACGGGTAGAAGCTCAGAGTACACTGAAAGGCCAAGAGGGAAACCCCTAAACTTACTCAAAAGGCACTGGCTTTCCTTGAGATGCCTCGAAGTCAACTCTGACCCAATTTGGAATGAGGAAGAATGGGCAGAGCACAGTAAAGGAGCCAGGGTGGCCGAAACTTACACCCTCCTAGGCCGAAGAGCCGATGGTGAAAGTAGCAATCTCCATGCCTGATGAGGTAGTGGCTGGCAAAAAGACTAGTGAGACAAACTGATAAATCATTTAATGGATTATTAAATAACCCACCAAAAAAATAATATCACCTGGTACTTTAGGAAGAGTATGGTAAAGGCACTTTGCCATGTAGTTTATCAGTTAACACCATGATTTTACTTCCCAGAGACCTGGCTTGCTCTGAGAAGTTATCTCAGAATGACCAAGGCTTCCTAGCTACAGTTAGCAAGGGAGACACTTAAAAAACTTTGTAATGTGAATGTAATATTTTTAGCATTAATTTTAAAGAGTATAGATAGTTTGAAATTGGGTTTTACTTTCTAGCAGCAAAATTGCCCTTGGAATCTGGGTGTAACTCAGGTGGTATGCTCAGAGAAACATTTATATTTGAGTTAATGCAAAAGTGCAGAGAGGCCTCTGTAAAGCCTGAGAGGCATTCCTTTTGTTTAACAAACCAGGCCTAGGGAAGTCTTCCTGACTTTGCCTCTCCCTTACCTCCTGGAAAATTGTTTTTAAGACAAAAACAGCATTATCACAGATCTATCCAGATGTGGTTCAAAGTAATTTTAAACTTAAGACAAGACTTATAGAGAGACAATAGACTTTACAGAAGAACAATTGGTCATATAATTTTATTTGTATCATCATAATGGTAATGGGTTATGATGATAATTTAATATTTTTAAAGAATATTTTTGATTTTAAAAAATAAAAATAGAATATGCATGTGTGATTACTGATACTTTTTCAAACTTTCTAGTTACAATTGCCTTAACAGGAGAAGCAACGAAAAATGTACTCATTGCCTACATTAATTTTCTATGTTTGATATTCCTAAATAGATTGGAACAGATTATGAAACTGGCTATTACAGTCAGACATTTGAGACTTTTTTTTAACAATTTAATGTTGCCCATATGAGTAGGATTTCCTAATTGTTGAACATGCACATTGTACTTTGTTTAAAAGCAAATAAGGGAAAGTTGTATCCCTGTGCGCATTATTTAAATCATACTTTTTATTTTTAAAGAAATTTTAAATTTGGACGCCAAGGATGGCACCCTACAACCAGGCATAATTATGCCTAGGAAAAATGAAATGAGCATTTTTAACTGGAGCTTAAGATATTTTAATCACCTCGAGAAGAGGGTGTATTTATGTTTTCTCCACAGAATGCAGAATCCCCAATCTACATCCTGGAAAGACTGGTCCAAGTGGCCCTGCCTCTCCCGCTCACAAAGACTAGCTGAGAAGAGGAAGGAGAAGAACAGGAGAAGCAGACATCCACCACAGACTACAACAACGAGAACTGCTAACTCTGCTGCTGTTCAGCTAGATTTGTTTGGACTTATTGCTGATAATATAAATTTTGTGTGTGTGTCTCTTATCAGTAGGCTATATTGTTTGTAAGTTAGGTTAGCCACTAAGTATCATGCATCATTTCAGTAGACTAAGACTCATCTACAGGGAGTGTGGAAGGATACAGATATTTCTCATACGGAACAATTGAAGGCAGAAATTTCAGATATTAGCAAAAGTCATTTAGATACTTGGAACAATGATAAGTTGGCCAGTGATTTAAAAAACAATCTAAATGCATTGAATCCCTTAGATTGGGTTCAGTATATAATCTTGCTTGCTATTATTGATTGACATTTGCGATCCCTAGCCATGATGAGGCAGGACATTGCAGAGCTTTGTCTGAAAAATAATAAAAGACCAGTTCCACAAGGACCCAGGTGGAAAGGATCCTGCTGACCAGGCAAACTGCCATGAAAGTAAATGGGATTACTGCCTTGGTGCACCACACTCATGCTAAACCAGCTGATGCCCTCTCCCCAGAGGCCCCAGAGGAAGGTCGCCAGGTTCCACCTTCACAGCTGGAAGAAAAAGTTAAAAAGGGCACCAATCCTCTCAAATTAAATTAATCCTGTCCTGAGCCTACTGTTTTTGTTAACTGTATATACTGCAGCCCCTAACTCACAACAGCCTTTTGACCTGACCTGGGTAATTGAAAATCCCGAGACTGAGTATCATGCCCAGCTAGCCTGTATAAAGAAACAACTTGGGACACCCTGGTTTCCAGATTTGACTTTTGACTTGTGTCAGCTGGCTGACACAACATAACAGACATTATGAAATTATTATCCCAAGTATAGATGGGATATTTTTAATATATGTCCTGGAGAGAAAGGAACTGTCACCTGTGGGAATCCAGAACAATTTTACTATCTATGCTTCTTGGGGATGCAAAACATCAATCATGGGGAACACAAATGAAAGGTGTCAACAGAAGAACTTATGACAGTTTTCTGGCAGGGGGACAGCTCCAAAGTTTTACTTAGGTCCACTGCCAAATGGAGGCAAGCTAAAAGATGAGAAGCTGGAAAGTCATGGGGCCTCTGGGTTCACATTATCATATGGAGCAACCCCAGACTGCTTTTTACAGTTACTCTTGATAAAACCAGTTGTGAATACACTGCCAGTAGCTGGAGGGCCAAATCAGGTTTTGGTAAACCCTAAACCTGTTCTAACACCATCCCCTAGACAAGTGACCACTATATTCCCAGTTACTCAACCTCAGATATCTTCGTTTCAGAATTTTTCCTCAAATGCACAGAACTAGTCTGGACCCCTCTGGTCAATGATCTTAAAGACCTTCCAAATTATGAATGTCTCCTAGCTAGAACTTAGCATCTCTTGTTGGTTATGTTATAATATTAGATCCCCTTTTACGCAGACATTAGGTTAATAGCTACATATGATATGTCTGAAAGGGACACTGCATGTAGATAGTCAAGGAAATGTCCAGGTTTAACTTTGCAGACCATATCAGGGCAAGGAACCTGCCTAGAAAATGTCCCTATGTAACATCAGCACCTTTGCAAACTAACAATACCCACTGTTCACTCCAAAGAGATTAGTCCCCTTGAACAGGCATAGTGGGTTTGTTCAACAGGACTGACACCATGCATACATGGAGAGGTCTTTAATTTCTTTACCCCTAAGGAATTCTGTATTCTAGTTCAGTTAGTACCCCACAAAATCTATTATTAAAAAGAGAGACAGTTCTGAGAAATGTGGTAGGGCATGTCATAAGGCAGAAAAGGGAACCTATCTCAAGCATAGCTAGCAGGATTAGCCAGAACAGGCACTGGGATAGCTGCACTGATATTACAGAAAAAACAAATTAGAATAGCTTAAAGGCAGACATAGATGAGGACTGTATTAGTTATGGTTTCTATTCCTGCACAAACATCATGACCAAGAAGCAAGTTGGGGAGGAAAGAATTTATTTAGCTTACTTCCACATTGCTGTTGATCACCAGATGAAATCAGTACTAGAACTCAAGCAGGTCAGGAAGCAGGAGCTGATGCAGAGGCCATGGAGGGATGTTCCTTACTGGCTTGTTTCCCCTGGCTTGCTCTGTCTGCTCTCTTATAGAACCCAAGACTTCCAGCCCAGAGATGGAACCACCCACAAGGGGCTCTACCACCTTGATCACTAATTGAGAAAATGCCCCACAGCTGGATCTCATGGAGGCACTTCCCCAACTGACACTCCCTTCTCTATGATAACTCCAGCCTGTGTCAAGTTTGCACACAAAAACCAGCCAGTACAATTGACCCCTTGCCAACTTGACACACACAAACACATCACTATTAAGCCTCAACCCTTACTTTCTTATTCAACCCCAAGATCTAAAGTCCCACAGTCTTTACATATTAAAAGTTCAATCCATTTTAAATGTCCAATATCTTTTAAAATTCAAGGTTTCTTAACTGTGGGCTCCACTATAATACTTTCTTCCTTCAAGAGGGAAAAATATCAGGGCACAGTCACAATCAAAAGCAAAACCAATGTCTGGGATCCAACTCACAATCTTCTGGTCTCCGCTAAGGGCTTTGTTCATTTTTCCAGCTCTGCCCTTTGTAGCACACATTTTGTATTCTAGGCTCCAGATGCCTGTACTCCACTGCTGCTGCAGTCCTTGCTGGTCATTGCATGGTACTGACATTTCTAAAATACTACTGTATTCTGCTGTAACTAGGCTTGACCAATAGCCTCTCATAGGCTCTCTTCATGGTGCCAAGCCTCAACTCCTTTGCATGACCCCTTCAGTTCTGTGTCATCAATTGCAACTGAAGCTGCATGTTCACCAATGGCCTTCCATGACCTCTCACTGTGTTGAGCCTCAGCTGCTTTTCATGACCCCTTTATGCCTTCAAAACCAGTACCACCTGGGTGACTCTTACACGTTACCAAGTCCTGCTGCAGCACAAGGTACAACCTTGGCTATCTCTGGAACATAGCCTCTTTGAGCTCTCAGAAAACACTTCCCAGAGGATGTCACCTTAGTGATGCTGGTCTCTTCTTAATCACTGCTAACTTCTTAGCTCCAGCTAACCAGCATCAATAGTCCCAGTAATGCAAAGTTTTCACTTTAGTAGTTCTGGTATCTTGTTAAGCACAGCTGATTCTTCAGCCCCAGCTAACCAAAACCACAGAATCTTCACAATCAAAATAGTAACAGCCCTGATAGAGTCTTTAATCTTCCCTCTGAAATTTCACAAGCCAGGCCTCCATCTTCTGCGCTGTTCTCAACATGATCTTCCAAGCTCCCACAGAACATCCCACAGAGTTCTTAACAACCAGTGGCTCTTTTAGCTCAAAGTTCCAAAGTCCTTTCACAGTTCTCCCTAAAACACAGTTAGGTTGTCACAGGAATTCCCCATTATGCTGGTACCAATTTTATATTAGTCAGGGTTTCTATTCCTGCACAAACATCATGACCAAGAAGCAAGTTGTGGAGGAAAGGGTTTATTTAGCTTACTTCCACATTGCTGTTAGTCACCAGAGGAAGTCAGGACTGGAACTCAAGCAGGTTAGGAAGCAAAAGCTGATACAGAGGCTATGGAGAGGTGTTTTTTACTGGCTTGCTTCTCCTGGCTTGATCAGCCTGCTCTCTTATCGAACCCAAGACTTCCAGCCTAAGGATGGCACCACCCACAAGGGGCCCTACCCCCTTGATCACTAATTGAGAAAATGCCCCACAGCTGGATCTCATGGAGGCACTTCCCCAACTGAAACTCCCTTCTCTGTGATAACTCCAGCCTGTGTCAAGTTGGCACACAAAACCAGCCAGTGCAATGTCCCAGTATCAACCAGTTAGTACAGACAATCCAGGTTTTAGAGAGCACAAGATTGGCCTCTAAATTTACTAGCAGAGGGAGGAATGAAGAGACACAGGAAACCTACACACTAAATCCTTCCATTTTCTGACTGCCAGAGCCATAGCAGCTAGCACCAAAACCCCTCACATCCCATCCCCCCATACCCTACCCCTCACCCCCACTGAGGAGTAGCAGATGCCAGCTATGGGAATACATATCCCAGCCTCACTTTTGCAGATGGCTTCTGTCCATGAGAAAAACAAACTAAACATCCTTGAAAAAGATAAGTTCCCCACTTTTTGTCCATGAGAGAATAGCAATAAAGTGTTCCCAGACAAGTGTAGCCAATTGTAAAAATACACTAGCTTTTGATAGCACAAGTTACTTTTCCCAGGTCAGAAAGGTCCCTTTCCATCTGCATGGTTCCCCCAACTGTCTGAACAAACATTATCAGGTTTAAAGGAAAACATACGTTTACCCTCTCATGTAATCCCAAGGATTAGAAAGCCTGTTTGTGCTTTTTTCCTTTAGAAATATCCTTCCCTTAGACCTGGGGTGTTCACTCTCCTTCCTGTTCCATCAGGAAGATTGGTGGCCCAAGCTCAAGCTTAAATAAAGACCCTCATGTGATTACACTGGATTGTGATTCCTGGTAGTCTCTTTTGGGGTTTTTACAATCTGACCACAATACTACCATACCAAAAAACTAAGAAGCCTTGGGGCAGTGAGGCTGGCAGCACATTCTCATTAAATCAAAAAAAAAAAAAAAAAAAAGACACTCAACAATTCAACCATCGTTTATAGTGTTCTTTTATGTTTAATATAATAGAATCTCTAGTACGTTTGTTCTTCCAAGCCAGTTCATTACTAACGCCCTGTTCAGGGAAGTCCTGAGCCCTTTAGGAAAATCAATACATCTCCAGAAGATCTACACCTTGGTATTACATACAGTATAAAAAAGAAATGGACACAGTAATATACATGGAGACCTTGTACTAGTAGGGCGCTACAGACCTAAATTTTTCCTATTATTTTCATTCTGTCTTCAGAGTTCAGGTCCCTGTGGTGTATCCTGTATGTTTAATAAATGTATTACTTTGATTCAGATATTCTTGACAGTAGTAAACAAATTATAACTGAATATGTGTGAGAAAATGTTCTGGCCCCTTTATAAGGTGTGTCATCTCTGCCATCGTTTCTTCGCCTACACCTTGTCAACGTGACTAGCACCCCGTTTCTCCCACCGGTTGAGGGAGGCCCAGATTGGCTGGCCTGCAGAAGAATGGGGAAATGGTATATATTTGAAATATCTATAAAGAAAATATTCAATAAAATAAAAAAGAAGGAAAAAATACCACATATTAAAAATTCCACATATACCACATTTTGATGTGAATAATCACAGCATATAATCATTATTTTCAACACTGAGTTGCATTTAATATTTTTCAGGTTCAATGGACTCTGCAGCTTTTCTATTTTTTCCTTTTTCTTTTGATTTGATATTTACTTTATTTACATTTCAAATATTTTCCCTTCTCCAGGTCTTCCCATCTGAAACTCTATCCTACCTCTCACCCTGTAACTATGAGAGTGCACTCCTCAACCCCCACCCACTACTGTACTCCTGCCCTGGAATTCCCCTACACTTGGGTATCAGACACCCTCACGTCCAAGGACTCCTTCCATTGATGTCCAACAAGACCATCCTCAGCCACATGTGTGTCCAACTCCATGTGTCACTCAATGTGTATTCTTTGGTTGGTGGTCCAGTGCTTGGGAGGTCCAGGGGGACTGACATGTTGCTTCCTCCATGGGGCTGCACACTCCCTCAGCTCCTTCAATTCCTTCTCCAACTCCTCCATCTGGGACCCCTGAGCTCAGTTCAATGTTTAGCTGCAAGCTTCTGTCTCTGTCTTTGTTAGACTCTGGCAGAGCCTCTCAGGAGACACCCATATGAGGCTTCCATCAGTAAACACTTCCAGATATCCACAATAACATCCAGGTTTGATGTCTGTATGTGGTATAGATCCCCAGGTTGGATAGTCTATGGATTGCCTTTCCTTCAGTCTCTGCTTCACACTTTGTCTCCACATTTCTTCCTGTTAGCATTTTGTTTACCCTTGTAAAAAGCACTGAAGGATCCACATTTTGGTCTTCCTTCTTCTTAGGCTTCATATGGTCTGTGAATTGAATCTCGGGTATTCTGAACTTTTGGGCTAATATCCACTTATCAGTGACTACATAACATGTTTGTTCTTCTGTGACTGAATTATTTCACTTATGATGATATTTTTAAGTTCCATCCATTTGCCTGTGAATTTCATGAAGTCGTTGTTTTTAACAGATGAGTAAAATTGCATTGTGTATATTTACCACATTTTCTGTACCCATTCCTCTCTTGAGAGACATCTTGGTTCTTTCCAGATTCTGGCTATTATAAATGTGTCTGCAATGAACATAGTGGATCCTGTGTCTTTATTACATACTGGAGAATTTTCTGGTTATATGTCCAGGAGTGGTATAGCTGGGTCTTGAGATAGTACTATGTACAATTTTCTAGGGAACTGTTAGACTGATTTCCAAAGTGGTTGTACCAGCTTACAATCCCACAAGCAATGAAAGGGAGTTCCTCTTTCTCCACATCCTTGACATAATGTGCTGTCACCTGAGTTTTTCACCTTAGCTATTCTGACTTGTGTGAGGTGGAATCTTAGAGTTGTTTTGATTTGCATTTCCCTGATCATTAAAGATGTTGAATATTTTTAAAGTGCTTCTAAGCCCTTCAAGTTTCCTCAGTTCAGAATTCTCTGTTTAGCTCTGTCCCTCATTTTTTAATAGGGTCATTTGGTTCTCTGGAGTCTAACTTCTTGAGTTCTTTGTATTTATTGTATATTAGCCCTGTATTATCTGTAAGATTTGTAAAGATCTTCTCCCAGTCTGTTCTTTGCCATTTTGTCCTATTGATGATCATTTCATTAGATTTGAAAAAGCATTTGACAAAATTCAATAACCATTCACATTAACAGTTTGGAAAGATAAGAAATCAAGGTCCATACCTAAACATAGTAAAAGCAATATACTGCAAACCAGTAGCCAACATCAAATGAAATGAAGAGAAACTTGAAACAATCACACTAAAATAAAGGACTAGACAAGGCTGCCTTCTCTCTCCCTATCTATTCAATATAGTACTTGATGTTCTAACAAGAACAATTAAATAACAAAAGGAGGTCAAAAGGATACAAATTGGAAAAGAAGAAAGAAAAATATTACTATTTTCATATGATATGATACTATACTTAAATGACCCAAAAAACTACACCAGAGAAATCCTGAAGTGGATAAACAACTTTAGCAATGTGGTCAGATATAAAATTAACTCAAACAAATCAATAACCTTCCTGTGTTAGCAGTGTGAGATAAGCAGTGTGAGAAAGACATTAGGGAAATGACACCCTTTACAACAGCCACAAACAATATAAAGTATTTTGATGTGACTCTAAACAAACAAGTGAAAGATTTATATGACAAGAACTTCAAGTACCTGAAGAAAGAAATGGATAAAGTCTTCAAAAGATGGAAAAATCTCCCTCACTCTTGGATTGGAAGGATTAATATAGTAAAAATGGCCATCATGTAGAAGCAATCTAGGATTCAATGTAAATCCCTTCAAAATTCCAACTCAACTTT
Organism: Montemys delectorum; assembly: GCA_019843815.1. NCBI lineage: Eukaryota > Metazoa > Chordata > Mammalia > Rodentia > Muridae > Montemys > Montemys delectorum. Next base: position 31,118 of record JADRCD010199923.1, read on the forward strand.
CTAACTTCATGGAGTTAGAAAGAGCAATTGTCAGATTCATTAGGAATCACACAAAACACAGGATAGTGAAAACTATTCTCAACAATAAAATTACTTTTGGGTAAAACAGCATTCTTGATCTCAAACTGTACTACGAGGAATAGTGTAAAAACTACATGGAATGGGTATAGGGACAGGCAGGTAGATCAATGGAATGGAATTAAAGAATGAGAGATGAATCCACACACCTATGGTCACTTGATCTTTGAAAAAGAATCTAAAACCATCCAGTGGAAAAAAGACAGCATTTTCAACAAATGGTTCTAGTTCAGCTGGAGGTTAACATGTAGACAAAAATAAATTGATCCATTCTTTATCACTCTGCCCAAAGCTAAGTGCAAGTGGATCAAGGTCCTTCACATAAAACTAAGTACACTGAAACTAATAGAAGGAAAAGTGGGGAGAATTCTTTAACACATGGGAAAGGGGAAAAGTTCCTGAATACAACACCAATGGCATATACACTAATATCAAGAATTGAAATATGGGACTTCATAAAATTGCAAAGCCTCTGCAAAGCAAAGGATACTGTCAGTAGGACAAAACCACAATGCAGATTTTTACACAAAGTGAGTACATGTAGAATATGGCATGGGCAGAATATTATACTTAGTATTAATCAATTGTTTGATGATGCAGGAATACACATATTTTCACAGAAAGGCTATGCACAGAGCATACAACATAAAAATTTATAAAAGGAGACAAAGGCACATGACAATTGCTCATCATACAGCAAAGAAATAGCAAGATAAGAGACACAGTCAGTGTCAGTGGGCTCAAAATGAAACAGAACATCTCCGTCAAATAGCATAATGCTAGTTAGAATAAGCCACAAGTAGGACCATCATTAAGGTTCCACTGACTTGTCTTTTCCTTGGTCAGTGTAGAGAGAAGGAGGTAAAGTGTTTTTCCTGCGGTCTACTTTCAATTTTTCTGCTTTCTTCTGGGAACCCAGGGAGGAGGAAAAGAGGTATGAATCAGCAGTACTGATGAAGATCTCTAAGTTTACTGCAGGCTTTGGTGTACAAGCTTAGTTATGAAATCTCCCTCTTGATTGTATCTGATTCCATTCTTTATTTGAATGCACATTCCCATTAATCAGAAGCAAGGAGAGCAAATAAAATTGTCTGCAGAGAAGGATGTGATTAGGCAGGTTGCTGGCTATATTCTAGGACTTATCTGGTATAACCAAAGTCCTACTGTATGGTACTAAAGAAAAGGAAGAGTGCTTCTGTATCTGACAGGAGATGGAGCCAGTGGAAAGCTTCAGGGAGAGTGCTTGTTTGTTTCAGAGCCTCCATGCTCTGATTCCTTGGCTCCTAGTTCATGGACAGGGAATGTTACCACATGTGAAATTCAGGTATCAGCTTTTAGTGTTCATTCCTTGTCTCAGTCATGCTGGGTTATGTCTTCTGCAAAGAAGACACAAGATTCAAGCTTCAGCCTGTGACAGAGAATAGGAAATTTTTGACATTTTCACAACCTTAGGTCAGCCACTGTGGGAAATGCTGTGGGAGCAAATGTCCAAAACATACCACCATGGAGTCTCTGAACAATTTTGATCTAACAAACAGACACAGATACTACCATATCCAGAATCTAAGCATCCTTTGGGCAGTGATGGTGGCAGCATACTCTCATTAATGGAAACAATTTCAACAATTCAACTCTTGTTTATAGTGTTCTTTTATATTTAATATACAAGAATCTCTAGCATTTTTGTTCTTCCAAGTCAGTTCATTACTAAGTACATGTTCAGGGGAGTCGTGAGCCCTTTAGGGAAATCAATACATCATCCATCTCCTAAAGATCTCTACCTTGGTATTACATACACTATAAAAATAAATGAATACAATAATTTTCATGGGGACCTTGTGCTAGTGACTTTCTTGAGACTTATATTTTTTTTGTTATTTCCATTGTGTCTTCAGAGTTCAGGTCTGTGTGGCGTATCCTTGACTTTTATTTAATATATTACTTTTATTAAGATACTCCTGACAGTAGTAAACAATTTACAACTGTATATGCATCAGAAAAAGTTCTGTTCTCCTTACAAGCACGCTTTAAATTTTCCTACATACTATGAATTGTTGGGATTATCCACAGTATATGACCAATGTTTTCAAATTCTAAATTCTACTTGAAATTCTGCATATTTATGAGACACTTCAATGTCACTTGCAAACTGAGTACTAGTGGAACAGGGTAGGGGAAAAATATTGCAGTTAGTATTCCAAAATCTCTTTTATGATACAGTATTAAACATTATTGTACTAGGAAAGGCTATAATCAGAGAAAGCAACAGAAGCAATTGGTCAGAGAGATGAAGGCATATCACAATTATTCAGCAGGCAACAAAAATTGCAAGATAATAGTCAGAGTCAGAGAGGCTCAAAATGAAACTGAGGAACTCTGGCAAACTGCATGGAACTAGGCAGAAGGAGCCAGGAATCAGAAGAGCATGAAGGTTCCACTGACTTATTTTACTGTTGGTTAACATGGTAAGAAGAATGTAAAAGCAGCCTTTTCTGTCATCCACTATCGATTTTTGTGGATTTCCTTCAGGGAACCAAAGGTGGAGGGGTTGCAGTATGAAACAACAGCACTGATGGAGATCTCCAAGGTTACAACAGGATTTGATGTCCATGTCTAGATATGAGATCTCTCTCCTGTTTGGCACAGGCTACATTCTCTATTTGAATATACATTCTCCATCAATCAGAAGCAAGGAGAACAAATAAATTTGTCTACAGGCGAAGGTTTCATCAGTCAGGCTGTTGGTCAGGCTTGCTATACTCAAGGACTTATTTGGTCCTAGATATAACCAACGCCAGACTGAATGGTACTAAAGGGAAAATGTCTGTGTCACTCTCAGCAGATAGAGTCAGAGGAAAGCTGTGAAGGCTGTGCTTGTTTATTTTAGAGTCTCTATGGACTGATTTCTTAGCTCTTTATTTTCTATAGTAGCTGTCACACTAAGGAAAATTCAGGTATATGATTTGCAGTGTGACTTACTTGTCTCAATTATGCAGGATTGTGTCTTCTGAAAAGAATGTATAAGATTCAAGCTTCAACTTGTGACAGAGACTAGGGAATTTTTGACAGTTTTATATTCTTAGATCAGCTACAGTGAGAACTGTTGTGGCAGCAAGTATCCTCAACATACCACCTTGGAGTCTAAGAAAACTCAGATGGAGCTAACAGACACAGGTACTATCATACCCAGAAAGCTGATGACTTAGGATGTTGGACATTTTTGGGTGCTTCTTGGCCAATAGAGTTTCCTCAGTTGAAAATTCTCTCCTAAGCTCTGTTCTCCATTTTAATAGGGTTTTTCAGTTCTCTGGAGTCTAATTTCTGGGATTCATATTGCCAGAGCAATCTACAGATTCAATGTAATCCCCATCAAAATTCCAACTCAATTCTTCACAGTGTTAGAAAGAGCAGTTCTCAAATTCATTTGGAATCACACAAAACACAGAATAGCAAAAACTAATATCAACAACTAAAGAACTTCTGGAGGAATCACCATCCCTGATTTTCAGCTTTACTACAGAGCAATAGTGATTAAAAACTGCCTGGTAGTGGTACAGTAACAGGCAAGTATTTCAATGGAATATTGTTGAAGACCCAGAAATGAACTCAAACACCTATGGTCTCTTGATCTTTGACAAAGGTGGTAAAACCATCCAGGTGAAAAAAGACAGCATTTTCAACAAATGGTACTGGTTCAACTGGCAGTCACCATGTAGAAAAATGCAAATTGATCCATTCTTATCCCCTTGTATAATGCTCAAGTCCAAATGGATCAAAGACTTTGACATAAACCCAGATACACTGAATCTAATAGAAGGTAAAGTGAGAAAAGTCTCAAACACATGGGCACAGAGGACATATTCCTGAACAGAATACCAATGACTTATGCTTTAAGATCAAGAATCAACAAATGGGACCTCATAAATTTGCAAACAAAGCTTCTGTAAGGCAAAGGACACTTCCTGTAGGACAAATCAGCAACCAACAGATTGGGTAAAGGTCTTTACCAATCCTCCACCCAATAAAGGGTTAATACCCAATATATACAAAGAATTCCAGGACTTATCTGTTCCTAGATATAACCAATGCCAGAGAAGGGAGAGTGCTTGTGTCACTTTCAGGAAACAGAGCCAGTGAGAAGCTGCAAAGATTGTGCATTTCTATTTCAGAGTCTCCATTCTCTGATGCCTTGGCTACGTGTTTTGTATAGTAATTGTCACAATATGGGAAAGGCAGATGTCTACTTTTGATTGTGCCTTCCTTGTCTCTGTCATACAGGGCTCTATCTTCTCCAAAGAAATTACAAGAATCAAGCTTTAGCATTTGACAGGGACTAGCGATTTTCTAACATTTTTATATCCTTAGATCAACTAGTGTGACACATGCTGTAGCAGCAAATGTTCTCAACATATCTTAGCCTTGGAGTCTGAGAAATCATATGTAACTAACAGACACAGATCCTACCATATCCAGAATACAAGCAGTGTTAGGATAGTGATGATGCACATTAACATTAATGGCCGAAAACATTCAACAATACAGCTCCTGTTTCTTCTGTTATTAACCTTGAAGTATAATAGATTTTCTAGCATGTTTGTTCTTCAGTGTTAATCGTTTGCAACAAAACAGCTTAGCAAAGTCATGAGCCTTTTATGTTAATCAATACATCATGTACTTATCATCTCCAACTTGGTATTACACTATATAAATGGAAGAAACAGGCATAGAAATGTTCATTATGAACTTGTCCTTGTTGATACATAGAGTCCTAAGATTTCATGTTATTTTCATTCTGTCCTAAGTGATCCAGTATCTGTAATATATCCTGGATATTTATAAACCTCTATTACTTTGATTAATATAGTCCTGAGAGTAGAATTCACATAAAACCTGTATATGCATCAGAAAATGCCATGGCCTATTTTAAACCACACATTAAATATTTCACATACAGCATATTTTGGTGTGAATAATCATAGCCTATAAATATCGTTTTCAACACTGAATTAAATTTACTATTGTGCAGATTTATGAGAAACTCCAGCATTTCATGGAAACTGAGTGTACTTGGATCAGGGCTTTGGCAGAATATTTAACTTAGTATTGCAACATCTTTCTGAGGATATATGATTATACATTTTTTTCTAGGAAAGACTATCAATAGAGCATACTACAGTTGAATTTAAAAGACAGACAAATTCACACTACAATTTGTCTACAGACTACAAAATTTCAAGATAAGAGTCACAGTCAGGGGGCTCAAAAAGAAACTGAGCATTTATGGCAAATAGCTTAAAACTAGGCAGAAGTTGCCAGAAATAGGAACAGAGCCATAGTTCAAGTGACTTGTTTTTCTGTTGGTCAGTGTAGAGAGAAGAAGGTAAAAACAGTTTTTGCTGCCATCCAGTTTGAATTTTTCTGCTTCCAAAAGGGAATCCAGGGAGGAATTAATCAGCAGCACTGATGGAAATCTTCAAGATTTCAGCAGGTTTTGATATCCATTCCTAGATATGAGATCACTCTCCTGATTGGATCTGATTCTTTCATTATTTGAATGCATCAATTAGAAGGAAGGTTAACAAATAAACTCGTCTTCAGGGAAGGATTTGATCAGTCAGGCTGCTGGCTATCTTCCAGGACTTATCTGCTTCTGGATATAATCAAAGTCAAATGTATGGTGCTAAAGAGAAGGAAGAGTGCTTCTGTAATTGACAGGAGACAAATCCAGTGGAAAACTGCAAGGACAATGCTGGATTGTTTCAGAGTTTGTATGCTTAGATACCTTGGCCATTAGTTCCTATACAGTAAATGCCACCACAAGGGAAATTCAAGTATTTGTTTTGGTGTCCTTTCCTTGCTTCAGTCATGCTGGGATATGTCTTCTTCAAGAAGATACAAGATTCAAGCTTCAGCTTGTGACAGAGACTAGGGAGTTTTGACATTTTAACAATTATAGGTCAGAAGCTGTGAGAAATGCTGTGGCAGCAAATATCTGCAACCTACCACCATGGATTCACTGAAAACTCTTGATGTAGCTAAGAGACACAGATATGACCATACCCAGAAACCAACCACACTTGGGTAAATGATACTGGCTGCATGTTTCCATCAATGGCAAAAGACATTGAACAATTCTACTGTTGTTTATAGTGTTGTTCTATTTTTATTTTCAGAGAATCTCTAGCATGTTTGTTCTTCAATGTCAGTTCATTACTCTCTACATGTTCAGGGGAGTAATGAGCCCTTAAAGGAAATCAATATATTGTATCAAAGAGATATTCACATTGGTATTACATACTATATAAAAAATGGATACAATAATTTTCAGTGTGACCTAATACTAATGGATACTTTGAGGCTTATGCATTTTCAATTATTTGTGTTCTGTCTTTATAGAATAGATCTCTGTGTTATATCCTGGAAATATATGAAGGTGTATAACTTTGATTTAGATATTCCTGACATTAATAAATACATTACAAGTATATATTTGTCAGCAAATGTTGTGTCCTATTTACAACCACACATTACGTTTTTCCAAACACCATGTGTTTTGAGGAATATCTACAGCATATACATATATTTTTCAACACTGAATTCCATTTAGTATTGTGCATATTTATGAGACAATCACATGACACAGGCAAAGTGAATATTTGTGGAACAGAGTATGGGAAGAATATTACACTTAATATTTCAACACATATATGAGGTTACACTATTAGAAATTATTGTACTAGGAAGGGCTATAATCAGAGCATACAACAGAAAACATTGGGGAAGGAGATACAGGAACACGGCAATTAGTCACCAGGCAACAAAAATTGCAAGAGTCACAGTCAGTGCTTTTAAAAGTAAACAGTGCATCTCTGACAAATCGCTTGGATCTAGGCAGAGGCAGCCAGAAATAGGCACAAAGCCAGGATTCTACTGATTTGTTTTTCTGTTGCTCTGTGTAGGAAGAAGGTAAAAAGAATTTTGCCTGCCATCTATATTGATATATATGTCAATACGTATATACATATATGTGTATATACGTGTATATATATGTCAATACATATATATATATGTATATACGTATGTACATATATATTTGCTTCCATAAGGTAACCCATGGAACAGGGAGTGATAAATGAATCAGCAACATGGATGGAGATTTCCAAGGTTACTGCAGGCTTTGATGTCCATATGGAGATATGTTATCTCTTTACTGATTAGATCTGATGCAATTCTCTATTTGAATGCACATTCCCCATCAATCAGAAGCAAGGAAACAAATAAATTTGTCTGCAGGGAAGGATTTGTTCAGTCAGGCTTCTGACTATATTCCAAGACTTATCTGGCCCTGAGTATAACCAAAGCCCAACTGTATGGTACTAAAGAAAAGGAAGGAAGCTTCGGTAACAGACAGGAGATGAATCCAGTGGAAAGCTGCAAGGAGAGTGCTGGTTTGGTTCAGTGCCTCCATGCTTTGATTCCTTGGTTCATAGTTTCTGTGCAAGGAATGCCATAGTATGTGAACGTCAATTATCAGCTTTTTTGTTATTCCTTCTTTGCCTCAGTCATGCAGGGCTAGGTCTTCTGCAAATAAGATATAAGATTCAAGGTTTAGCTTGAGATAGAGACTAGGGAGTTTCTGACATTTTCATATCCTTAGTTCAGCCACTGTGAGAACAACTATGGCATCAAATATCCTCAACATTCCATGTTGAAGTCTCTAAAAAATCCAGACCTAAAGTCTACCTACCGGACACATATCCTGCCATAAGCAGAAACCAAGCACTCTTGGGACTGTGATGATGATAACACGTTGCCATGAATGGACAAAGACATTCAACAATTCAACCATTGTATGTTCTGATGTTTTTCTTGTAGTTTACTAGATTTTCTAGCCTGCTTTTCTTCCAGGTCAGTCTTTTGCTACCTAACACCTCTGAAGAATCAGGAGCTCTTTGGAAAATTCAATACATCATGTCCTGATCATTTCTAACTTGGTATTATACCATTTAAAGGAATAAATGTACACAGTAATTTTCTTTTTGACATTGTACCTATAGATACCCAGACTCCTAAGATTTCATGTTATTTTCACTCTGTCTTTAAAGATAAGGTCACTTTTATAATTCCTGGATAATAATGATACTGTATTAGTTTGATTAATACATTCCTGACAGTAAGAATCATATTATAGTTTTATATGCCTCAGAAAATGCCATGGCATCTTTAAAACCACACATTAAGCAATTGGAAGGGCTTTGCAAGCCCATAGGAAAAATAACAATATCAACCAACCTGACTACCTAGAACTCTCAGGGACTAAACCACCAACCAAAGAGTATACATGGAGGGATCCATGTCTCCAGCCTCATCTGTAGCAGAGGAACTTCTTGTCAAGTATCAATGGGAGGACAGGCCGTTGGTACAGAGATGGTTCATTGCCCTGTTGTAGGAAAATGCCAGGGTGGGGAGGCAGGATTGGGTGAGTGGGTGGGTGGGGGACCATCCTCATATAAGCAGTGGTAGGGGGATTAGACATCAGACTTCTGGGTGGGACATTTGTGAAAGGGGGCAATATTTGAAATGTAAATAAAGTATGCAGTAAAAAGTAGAAATCCATTCCACACAATAAATGTTCCACAAACACCATATTTTTTATGGGAATAATCATAGCACATAAACATTGCTTTCAAAATTGAGTTGCATTTAATATTTTTCAGATTTACACAACACTGCAGCTTTTCATACAAACTGAGTACATGTAGAGTAGGGAATGGGCAGAATATTAAACTTAGTATTAAAACAACTCCTTGTGGATGCATGAATAAACATTATAGTTTCAAGGAAAGGCTATACACAGAGCATACAACAGATAAATTGGAAAAAGAGACAAAGGTGCAACACAACTAGTGAGCAGGCAGCAAATATTGTAAGATAAGAGACACATTGGGCTGAAAATAAAACTGCATCTCTGGCAAATAGCGTAAATCTAGGCAAAAAGATCAAGAAAGAAGACTCCCAATATTCCAGTGACTTGTTTTTCCATTGGTCTAGGTAGAGAGAATATAAAAACAGTTATTTCTGCCATGTACTTTTTATTTTTCTGCTTTTTTCTAGGAAGCCAGAGAAGAGGGTATGAAGTATGAATCAGTTACACTGATAGAGATCTCTAAGGTTACAGCAACAGGCTTTGATGTCCATGCCCAGATATGAGATCTTGCTCCTGTTTGGATCTGAGTCCATTCTCTATTTGAATTCACATTCCCCACCAATCAGAAGCAAATAGAGCAAATAAATTTGTCTGAGGGAGGGATTTAATTAGTCAGGCTTCTGGCTATATTCCAGGACTTAACTGGCCCTGGGTATAACCAAAGCCTGACTGTATGGTACTAAAGAAAAGGAAGAGTGCTTCGGTAACTGACAAGAGATGGAGCCAGTGGAAATCTTCAAGGAGAGTGCTTGTTTGTTCCAAAGCCTCTATGCTTTGATTCTCTGGCTCCTAAATCTTGTAAGGGGGATAGTAGCATATGTGAAATTCAAGAAACAGGTTTTGGTGTCCATTTCTTGCCTCAATCCTGCTGAGATATGTCTTTTGCAAAGAAGATACAAGATTCAAGCTTTAATTTGTGACAGAGACTAGAGAATTTCTGACATTTTCACAACCTTAATTCAGACACAATGAGAAATGCTGTGGCAGCAAATGTCCACAACATACAACTATAGTATTTCTGAAAAATCGTGATGTAAGTAACAGAAACAGATACTACCATGCCCAGAATCTAAGCACCTTTTTGTGCAGTAATGCTTGCAACATGTTCACATTAATTATAAAAGACATTCAACAATTCAACCTTTGTTTATAGTGTTATTTTATGTTTAATATACTTGAATCTGTAATATGTTTCTTCTTGCATGTTAATTCATTACTAACTACCTGTTGAAGGGAGTCATGAGCCCATTGGGGAAATCAATACTTCATCCATTTCCTGAAGATCTTTTCCTTGGTATTACATACAGTATAAAAAATAAATGAACACAGTAATTTTCATGAGGACCTTATACTAGTGGCTCCCTGAGACCTATATTTTTTCTGTTACTTCCATTCTGTCTTCAGAGTTCAGGTCTCTGGTATATCATTGACATTGATTAAATGTATTACTTTTATTCAGATATTCCTTACAGTAATAAAGAAATTACAATTGTATATCCATCAGAAAAAGGCATGTCCTCTTTATAAGCACACTTTACATTTTTCCTACATGCTATGTATTGTTGTGATTATCCACAGTATATAAACAATATTTTGAACTCTAAATTACAGTTAATATTGTGCATATTTATGAGACACTTCAGCATCACATGGAAACTGAGTACTGGTGGAGCAGGGTAGAGGAAGAATATTGCACTTATTATTCCAAAACTCTTTGATGATACAGTATTAAAAATTATTGTATTAGGAAAGTCTATAATCAGAGCATACAGCAGAAGCAACTGGTGAGGAAGATGCAGGTACATCAGAATTATTTAGTACCTGCTCTCTGCTGCCAGATTCAGGCTGAGAGGAAAGAACCTAGTTTATCTGAGTCTCTCTGGTGCTGAAGCCAAATGGTGAGTGTTGCAGCTGAGATCTCCTACCATCCAGAGAATGACCATTGTGCTGGGGGTGTGTCAAAGCAGGAACTCAGAACTCATTTAAGTGTATCAATCATTTACTTACAAAGGATTGAGAGAGGGGATGTCTTTTTTTTTTCCGGGGTGAGATGACATAGGGGGAGGAGAAGGGTGATGAAGGGTATGGGGTGACTGACAGAGCCAACAAAGTCTAAGACAGCAATAGCTAGGCTAAGGCAGGCTTAAGCAGGTCTTACTGAGTCACTCCATTACAGAAGTAACTGAGACAGTGTTCAAAACTTGATCCAGTTTCTGGCTATTATGAATAAGGTTACTATGAGCATAGTGGAGCATGTGTCCTTATTACATGTTGGAGCATCTTCTGGGTATATGCCCAGGAGTGGTATAGTTGGGTCCTCTGGTAGTACTATGTCCAATTTCCTGAGGAACCTCCAAACTGATTTCCAGAGTTGTTGTACTAGCTTGCAATTCCACCAGCAATGAAGGAGTGTTCCTCTTTCTTCACAACCTCACCAGCATCTGCTGTCACCTGAGATTTTGATCTTAGCCATTCTGACTGGTGTGAGGTAGAATCTTAGGGTTGTTTTAATTGGCATTTCCCTGATGACTAAGAATGTTGAATATTTCTTTAGGTGCTTCTCAGCCATTTGGTACTCCTCAGTTGAGAATTTTTTTTTTGTTTAGCTCTGTACCTCATTTTTAAATAGGGTTATATGATTCTCTGGAGACTGACTTCTTGAGTTCTTTGTATATATTGAATATTAGCCCTCTATTGGATATAGGATTGGTAAAGATCTTTTCCCAATTTGTTTGTTGCCATTTTGTCCAATTAACAGTGTCCTTTGCCTTACAGAAGCTTTGTAATTTTATGAGATCCCAGTTGTCAATTCTTTTTTTTTCTTCTATATCTTCTGTTGTGGGATATAATACATATTTTTAACATATTAGCTTTACTTGGATTATATCGTTTTTAATTTTTTTTGCCACCTGCATTGTCATTTATTTTATTTTATTTTATTTTATTTTAGATATTTTCTTTATTTACATGTAAATTTCTCCTTTCCCAGGTTCCCCTTCAAAAAACAAACAAACAAACAAACAAACAAACAAAAATAACAGGAACAAATCCCTTTTGCCTCCCCCCTCCCCATGCCTGCCTCCCCACCCTCTCCCACTTATTGGCCCTGGCATTCCCCTACACTGGGGCACAAAACCTTCACAAGGCCGAGGTCCTTTCCTCCTATAGATGATCGAATTTGTGATCCTCTACTATATACAAGCTTTGTAATTTTATGAGATCCCAGTTGTCAATTCTTGATCTTAGGGCATGAGCTATTGGTATTCAGTTCAGGAAATTTTCCCCTATGCCTATGTGCTCCAGGCTCATTCTCACTTTCATTTCTATTAGTTTCATTGTATTTGGTTTTATGTGGAGGTCCTTGATCCACTTGGACTTGAGCTTTGTACAAGGAGATAGGAGTGGATTGATTTGCATTCTTCTATCTGCTAACTACCAGTGGATACAGAAAATGTGGTACATCTACACAATGGAGTACTACTCAGCTATTAAAAACAACGAATTTATGAAATTCTTAGATAAATGGATGGATGTGGAGAATATCTTCTTGAGTGAGGTAAAACAATCACAAAAGAACACTCTCTGATAAGTGGATATTAGCCCAGAAGCTCAGAATACCCAAAATACAATCCACAAACCACAAGAAACTCAAGAAGGAGACCAAAGTGTAGATGCTTCATTCCTTCTTAGAAGGGGGAACAGCATGCCCATCTAAGAAGTTGCAGAGACAACTATGGTGCTGAGACTGAAAGAAGGACAATCCAGAGACTGCTATACCTACAAATACTTCACCTATTCAATCATCAAACCCAGACACTTTTGTGGATGTCAGCGATTGCTGGCTGACAGGAGTCTAATATAGCTGTCATCTGAGGGGCTCTGACAGTGCCCAACTAATACAGAAGTAGAGACTCACAACCATACATTGGACTGAGCACAGGGTCCCCAATGAAGGAGCTAGAGAAAGGACCCAAGGAGCTGAAGGGTTTGTAGCCCCTTAGGACAAACATCAATATGAACTAACTAGTTCCCTCAGAGCTCCCAGAGGCTAAACTGTCAACAGAAGAGCACACATGGAGAGACTAATGGCTCCAGCAGCATATGTATAGCAGAGGATGGCCTAGTTGGTCATCAATGGGAGGGGAAACCCTTAGTCCTGTGAAGGTTTATGCCCCTATGTAGGAGAATGCCAGGGCCAGGAAGTGGGACAGGATAGCTTGGTGAGCAGTGGGAGGGGGAAGGAAAGAGGGTTTGTCTTTTTGTTTTTGTTTTTGTTTTTGTTTGTAGAAGGGTTAACCAGGAGAGGAGATATCATTTGAAATGTAAATAAAGAAAATATCTAATAAAAAATTAAAAAAAAATACTTGAGCCAGGCTTGTGTTTATCCTCAGTGCCCAAACCAAGACCAAAATGGGGCCCAACAATTCAGCATTCAAAAAAATTGCAATATAAGAGTCAGAGTCAGGAAGGCTCAAAAGGAAACAGGAATGCTGGCAAGCAGCTTAGAAGCAGCCAGAAACAGGAAGAGCTCAAAGATTCCACTGACTTATGTTTCTGTTGGTTAATATAGTAAGGCAAATGTAAAAACAGCATTTTCTGCCATCTACTATTGATTTTTCTGCTTCCTTCAGGAAACGCTGTGTTGAAGTATGAATCAGCATCACTGATGGAGATCTCCAAGGTTACAGCAGGATTTGATGTCCATGTCTAGATATGAGATCTCTCTCCTGATTGGAGCTGATTCCATTCTCTATTTGAATACACATTCTCCATCAATCAGAAGCAAGGAGAGCAAATAAATTTGTCTGCAGAGCGAGATTTCATCAGTCAGGCTGCTGGCTATATTCCAGGACATATCTGGTCCTGGATATAACCAACGCCAGACTGAATGGTGCTAAAGAGAAGGGAGAGTGCTTATATCACTGTCAGCAGACAGAGCCAGTGGAAAGCTGCAAAGCCTTTGCGTTTATTTCAAATACTCCATGCACTGATTGCTTAGCTCCATGTTTTGAATAGAAGCTGTCACCCTATGGGAAATTCAGGTATCTGATTTGGAATGTGACTTACTTGTCTCAGTCATGCAGGGCTGTGTCCTTTGCAAAGTATATACAAGATTCAAGCTTCAGCTTGTGACAGAGACTAGGGACATTGTGATATTTTTATATTCTTAGATCAGCTACTGTGAGAATTGCTATGGCAACAAATGTCCTCATTGCACCACCTTAGATTCTACGTAATCTCAGATGTAACTAACAAACAGAAATACTACCCTACCTAGAATCCAAGCAGTGTTGGGACAGTGATGCTGATATCATGTTACCATCAATGGCCAAATACATTAAACAATGCAACTGTTGTTTATTTTGTTATTTTTCCTGTAATTTACTAGATTTTCTATCCAGAGTTTCTTCCAGGTCAATCCTTTGTTACCTAAAAGCTCAGCAGGGTCATGAGCCTTTTAGGGAAATCAATACATTATGTCCAGATCATCTCCACCTTGGCATTACACCATGTAAAGGAAGAAATGGACACTGTAATTTTCACTGTGACCTTGTACTTGTGGAAACCTAGAGTCCTAAGATTTCACATTATTTTCACTAGAGATTAGGTCACATTCATATATCCTGAATGTTTATGAAACAGTATTATTTTGATTAATACATTTCTGACAGTAGAAATCACAGTAAAACTGTACATGAATCAGAAACTGCCATGTCCTCTTTTAAACCACATACTATATTTTCCTAGATACAATGTTTTGTTTTGAATAATCACAGCATATAAACATTGTTTTCAACACTGAATTGCATTTAATATCATTCAGATTTTTGAGAAACTCCAGGTTTTCATGAAAACTAAGTAGTTGTAGAGCAGGGTATGGGCAGAATATTGAACTTAGTATTCCAGCTTTGAGGATACTCTATTAAACATTATTGTACTAGGAAAAGCTATAATCAGAAAATACAACAGAATCAGTTGTGCAGGGAGATGCAGGCACATCACAATTATTCAGAAGGTAGCAAAAATTGCAATATATTAGTCACAGTCAGAAGAAGAAGAGGAAATCTGGCAAAGAGCTTAATTCAAGGCAGAATCAGCCAGAAATTGGAATATTCTTAAAGCTCCACTAACTTGTATTTTTGTTGTTTTATGTTGAGAGAAAAATGTAAAAACATATTTTTGGCCATCCACTTTCGATTTTTCTGCTTCCTTTGGGGAACCCAGGGTGGAGGATTTGAGGTATGAATCAGTAGCACTGATGGAGATCTCCAAGGTTACAGCAGGATTTGATGTTTGTGTCTAGACATGAGATCTCTCTCTTGTCTCTTGGTTGGACCTGACTCCATTCTCTATTTGAATATGCATCCTCCATCTGTCAGAATCAAGGAGAACAAATACATTTGCCTGCAGGGGGAGAGTCCATCAGTCAGGCTGCAGGTGACTCCAGTACTTATCTGGTCCTGGATATAACCAACGCCAGACTGAATGGTGTTAAATAGAAGGGAGAGTGCTTATATCACTGTCAGCAGACAGAGCCATTGGAAAGCTGCAAAGACTATTTTTGTTCATTTTAGAGTCTCCATGCATTGATTGCTTAGCTCCAGGTTTTTTATAGTTTCTGTCACCCTATGGGAAAATCCAGTCTTTGTGGTATAACCTGGATATTTATGAAATTGTCTTACTTTGGTTAAGATATTCCTGAGAATCTTACACACCTTATAACTATATGCATCAAAAAAATATCTTGGCATCTTTATAACCCCATTGTTCCAAGTAAACCATGATCTGTTGTGAATATTCACATAATATAAACATTGTTTTCAGCACTGAATTCCACTAAATATAGTGCAATTATATGAGACACTCAAGCATTTCATAAAAACTGAGTATGCTAGGAGAAGAGCATGGGTGGAATATAGGACTATAATCTCAACAACTCTTTTATGGATACACTACTAGATATTATTTTTCTGGAAAATTCTATAATCAGAATTTACAACAGAAGCAATCAGTGAAGGAGACACAGACATACTGCTACTAGTCAGCAGGCAGCAAAAATTGCAAGATAAGAGTCACAGATTTTGGGTTCCAAAAGAAACAGAACCTCTTTGGCAAATGGCTTGGATCTAGGCAAAAGAAGCCAGAAATAGGAACAGCTCCAGGATTTCACTGACTTCTGTTTGTCATTTTAGATAGAAGTAATTAAAAACAGTTTTTCAGCCATTCACTTTCAAATTTTCTACTTCTATCAGGAAACCCAGGGAGGAAGGGGGCAAGAGATGAATTAATAGCATTGATGGACATCTTCATGATTACAGAAGGTTTTGATCGTTATGCCTAGATATGAGATCTCTCTCCTGATTGGGTCTGTTTCAGTTCTCAATTGGAATGCACATTCACAATCATCAGAAGCAAGGAGAACAAATAAATTTGTCTGCAAGAGGAGATTTGATCAGTCAGGCTGCTGGCCCTTTCCTAGGCTTTTTTTTCTGTTACTGTCTTTTTTCTTTATTTACATTTCAAATGTTATCCTCATTACAGGTCTCCCATTTAGGAACCACCAATCCCATCCTCCCTCCCCCTGCATCTATGAGGATTCAACCCAACTTATACACACACTCTCATTTTCACTCCCTGGCATTCCCCTACACTGGGGAATCTAACCCCCTCTGGCCAAAGGGCCATCTTCCAATTGATGTCCAACAAGGTCATCCTCTGCCACATATGCAGCCAGAGCCCTGGGTCCCTCATATGTATTCTTGATTGGTGGTCTAGACCCCTGGAGCTCTGAGGGATCTGCCTTGTTGGCATGTTGCTCCTCCCCCCAGGGCTGCAAATGCCTACACCTCCTTCAGTCCCTTCACAACTCCTTCATTCATAACCCTGCTCTCAGTCCAATGTTTGGATGCAAGTATCCACCTATGTATTTTGTCAGCCTCTGACAGAGCCTCTCAGGAGACAGCCATATCAGGCTCCAGTCTGCAAGCACTTTCCAGTATCCACAATAGTGTCCAGGCTTGGGATGGATTCCCAGGTGGGGTAGTCTCTGGATGGCCTTTCCTTCAGTCTTTGCTCCACACATTGTCTCCATATTTCCTCCTGTGAGTATACTGTTCCACCCTCTAAAAAGCACTGAAGCACCCACACTTTGTTCTTTCTTCTCCTTGAGTTTCATATGCTCTGTGAATTGTATCTTGGGTATTCTAAATTTTTGGGCTAAGTTCCACTAATCAGTGAGTAGATACCACATCTGTTATTTTGTAACAGGGTTACCTCACTCAGAATAATATTTTCTACCTCAATCCATTTGCCTAAGAATTTCATGAAGTCATTTTTAATAGCTGAGTAATACTCCATTGTGTAAATGTACCACATTTCTCTATCTATTCCTCTGTTGAGGGGCACCTGGGTTGTTTCCAGCTTCTGATTATTATAAATATGGTTGCTATGAACACAGTGGAGCATGTGTCCATATTACATGTTGGAGCACATTCTGGGTATATGCCCAGGAGTGGTGTAGCTGGTACCTGAGGTAGCACTATGTCCAATTCTCTAATGAACTGCTAGACTGATTTCCAGAGTGGTTATACCAGCTTTCAATCCCACCAATAGAGAAGTGTTCCCCTTTCTCCATATCTTTGCCAGCATCTGCTGTCAACTAAGTCTTTGACCTTAACAATTCTCACTGGTGTCAATTAGAATCTTAGTGTCATTTTGCTTTCCATTTCACTGATGACTAAGGATGTTGAACATTTCTTTAGGTGTTTCTTGGCCAATCAAATTTCTTCAGTTGAAAATTCTCTGTTTAGCTCTATTCCCCATTTTAATAGGATTATTCAGTTCTCTGGTGTTTAACTTCCGGAATTCATATTGCCAAAAGCAATCTACAGATTCAATGCAATTCCCATCAAAATTCCAACTCAATTCTTCATAGAATTAGAAAGAGCAATTCTCAAGTTCATTTGGAATTACACAAAACACAGGATAGTGAAATCTAATCCCAACAATAATAATAATAAAAAAAAACCTTCTGGGGAATTACTTCCCTGAATTACAGCAGTACTACAGAACAATAGTGATAAAAACTGGATGATATTAGAACAGTAATATGTAGGTAGACCAATGAAATAGAATTGAAGACCCAGAAATGAACCCACACACCTATGGTCACTTGATCTTTGACAAAGAAGCTAAAACCATGTAGTGCAAAAAAGATAGCATGTTCAACAAATGGTGTTAGTTCAACTGGTTTTTAACATGTAAAAAAAAGCATATTGATTCATTTTTATCTCTGTCTAAAGCTGAAACACAAGTGGATCTACTACATTTGCATAAAACCAGATACACTGAAACAAATAGAAGAGAAAGTATGGAAAAGTCTTGAAGACATGGGCATAGGGAAAAAGTTCCTGAACACAACAATGGCATATGGTCTTATATCAAGAATTGATAAGTGGAACATCATGAAATACAAAGCTTCTGTAAGGCAAAGGACACTTGCAGTAGGACTAGTCAGCAACCAACAGATTGGGAAAACATCTTTACCAATCCTACATCCAATAAAGGGCTAATATCCAATATAGATGTATCTGGTCCTGGATACATCATCAAATTGGTATTAAACTATATAAATGGAAGAAATGGATATATTAATTTTCATTTATATATGACCTTGTACTTGTTGATACATAGTGTCCTAAAGTTTTAAGGTATTTTCAGTCTGTCATTAAAGATCCTGGATGTTTATAAAACTGTATTACTTTGATTAATACATTCCTGACAGTAGAAATAACATTAAACACGTATATGCATCAGAAAATGCCATGGTCTCTTTAAAACCAAACATGAAACATTTCACATACATGATATTTTGGTGTGAATAATCAGCCTATAAACATTGTTTTCAACACTGAATTAAATTTACTATTGTGTAGATTTATGAGAAACTCCAGCATTTCATGGAAACTGAGTATATTTGGAGCAGGGTTTGGGCAGAATATTTAACTTAGTATTGCAACATCTCTCTGAGGATACAAAATTATATATTATTTTTCTAGGAAAGACTATAAATAGAGCATACTACAGTTGAATTTGAAAAAAAAGATGAAGTCACACCACAATTTGACTACAGGCTACAAAATTACAAGATAAAAGTCACAGTCAGGACGCTCAAAAAGAAGCTGATCATCTATGGCAAATAGCTTAAAAGTAGGCAGAAGGAAGAACAGGGCTAATGTTCCGGTCACTTGCTTTTCTGCTGGTCAGTGTAGAGAGAAGAAGGTAAAAAACAGTTTTTGCTTCCATCCAGTTTGAATTTTTCTGCTTCCATAATGGAATCTAGGGAGGAGGAGCTGATGTATTAATCAGCAGCACTGATGGAGATCTCCAAGATTTCAGCAGGTTTTGATGTCAATTCCTAGATATGAGACTATACTCTGGATTGGATCTGATTCATTCATTTATTGAATGCATCAATCAGAAGCAAAGAGAGCATATAAACTTGTCTTCAGGGAAGGATTTGATCAGTCAGGCTGCTGGCTATATTCCAGGACTTATCTGTTCCTGGATGTAAACAAAGTCAGACTATGTGGTACTAAAGAGAAGGAAGAGTGATTCTGTAACTAAGAGGAGACAAAGCCAATGGAAAGCTGCAAGGGCAGTTCTTGATTTTTTCAGAGTCTGCCTGCTTTGGTACCATGGTATATCATATGTACTTTTGAGACTTTATGTCTTTTAATGATAGTAGTAAACACCTTTCAACCGTATATGGCTTAGAAAATGTAGTAGCTTCTTTATAAACATACATTAAATTTTCCACACACACTATGTTTTGTTGAAAATATCCACGATCTATGCACATTATCTTCAACACTAAATTCCACTACATATTTTGCAGATTTATGAGACATTTCAGTGACACATGCAAAGTGAGTATGAACAGAGCAGTGTATGGTCAAAATATTGGACTTAGAATTCCAATACCTCTTTGAAGCTACACTATTAGAAGTTATTGTACTAGGAAATGTTATAATCTCAGCATACAAATGAAGCAATTGGGGAAGGAGACATAGGCACATCAAAATTGGTCAGGAGGCAGCAATAATTACAAATTAATAGTCACAGTCCTTAGGCTTAAAAAAAATAACAGAATCTCTGATAAATTGCTTGGATCTAGGCAGAAGGGGCCAAAAGTATGAACAGACTTGTTTTTCTGTTAGTCAATGTAGAGAGAAGAAGGTAAAATAGCTTTACCATATACATTTGATATTTCTGCTTCAACCAGAAAACCTAGGGGGAAGAGGGAGAGACATGAATCAGCACTACTAAAGGAGATCTCCAAGCTTACAGCTGGCTTTGATATCCATGCCTAGATATAATATATCTCTCCAATTGCAAATGACAACACTCTCTATTCGAATACACAAACTCCAACAATCAGAAGCAAGGAGAGCAAATACATTTGTCTGCCAGGGGGCAAGGGTGTTGATCAGTCAGACTGCTGGCTATATTCTAAGACTTATCTGGTCCTAAGTATAACCAAATCCCGACTGTATGGTACTGAAGACAAGGAAGGAAGCTTCTGTAACTGACAGGAGATGAATCCAGTGGAAAGCTGCAAGGAGAGTGCTTGTTTGGTTCAGAGCCTCCATGCTTTGCTTCCTTGGTTCATAGCTCCTATGCAAGGAATGTCACAATATGTGAAATTAAGTTATCAGCTTTTTTGTTATTCCTTCTTTGCCTCAGTCATGCAGGGCTAGGTCTTCTGTAAATAAGATATAAGATTCAGAGTTTAGCTTGAGATAGAGACTAGGGAGTTTCTGATATTTTTACATCCTTAGATCAGTCACTGTGAGAATGACTATGGCATCAAATATCCTCAATATTCCATCTTGGAGTCTCTGAAAATTCCAGATGTAACTAAAAGACACATATCCTACCATAAGCAGAAACCAAGCATTCTTGGGTCAATGATGTTGGTAGCATACTCTCATTAATGGCAAAGATATTCAACAATTCAATCATTGTTTATTCTGTTATTTTAGTTTTAATTTACTAGATTCTCTAGCATGTTCATTCTTCTATGTCAGTCCTTTGCTAACTAACATTTCAGGGGACTCATGATCCCTTTTTGGTAATCAATGCATCTTGTCTTGATGATCCCCTCTTTTGTATTATTTATTGTAAAAGAAATAGTTGCAAGTAGTAATTTTCATTGTGACCTTGTACTTGTAGTCACTTAGCAACCTACACTTATTGTGTTATTTGCATTCTGTGTTTAGTGATTAGGTCTCTGTGGTATATTGTAATTAAGTATGAAGTTGTCTTACTTTGAATAAGATATTCCTGACAGTCGTAAACACCTTACATTTTTCAGAAAGTGTCATGGTCTCCTTTCAATGAAGCATTAAATATTCCACACATAATATGATTTTTTTGAAAATCCGTAGTATATAAACATCGCTTTATCACAATATGCCATTAATATTGTGCAGATTCATGAAGACCCTTAAGTGTTTTGTGAAAATTGAGTACACACAAAACAGGGCATGTACAGAACATTGCATTTTGTATTCCAACATCTCTTCTAGTATACACTATGAGATATTATTGTAGGAGGTAATGCTATAATCAGGCCATCTAAAAGAATCAGTTGGAGAAGGGGAAACAAGCACTTCACAATGAGTCAGCAGGCATCAAGAACTGAGATAAGAATCAGAGTCAGAAAGACTCAAAAAGAAACAGAGTACCTCTGGCAAATCTCTTGGATTTTTCTTTTTCAGAAGAAGGAAGAAATAGAAACAGCTCCAGGGTTCTACTGACTTGTTTTTCTGTTGTTCAATATAGACAGAGAAGAAGGCAAAAGCAGTTTTTCCTGCCATCTAGATTTATTTTTCTGCTTCAGTCAGGGAAACCAGTGATGAGAGGAAGAGAGATGGATCAGCAGCACTGATGGGAATCTCCAAGTTTACAGCATGTTTTGATGTTCATGCTTAGATATGAGATCTCTCTCCTAATTCATTCTAATTCCATTTTTGGTTTGAATGTACAAATTCCATCAAGCCGAAGCAAAGGGAGCAAATAAATTTGTCTGAAGTGAGGAATTACATCAGTCAGGTGCTGGCTATATTCCATGACTTGTCTTGTCCTGTGTACTATCAAATTGAGACTGTATGGTGCTAAACAGGTGCAAGCTTGTTTCTGAAATGGACAGGAAACAGAGACAGTGGAGTCTCACTAGCACAGTGATATTTCAATTAGAGCCTTCCTATTTTTATTCACCTGGCTCTCATCCCTGTACAGGAAATCTGTCCCACTTTAAAATTTTACTATTAGCTTTAGATGGCCCTGGCCCTGTGTCAGTCATGTTGTACTTTGTCTTCTGCATGGAAATACATGAGTTTAATCTTCAGCTTGAGACAGAGCCTAGGGATTCGCTGATTGTTTCTCATCCTTAGGTTATCTGCTATGAAATTTTCTTTAGCAAGGAATGCCCTCAGTGTTCACCCTTTGGATTTTGGCATATTTACTCCTCCCATAAGTAAATATCTTGCAACTGTTTATGATTTGGAAATAATATTGGGATTTCTGTTGCAATACCACATAGAAACATCCCTATAAATCAGGTAGTGTTGAGAATGTAAATATTGCTTTCAAAAAATAAATACCAGTTAATATTTTAGTTATTATGAGGATGATTTCATTATAAAAATTGTTTATATTTGAAGGAGTGCCTCAAAGAACCACTGCAAATACCCATGCAAGCATGCCTTTGAGGGCATACTAATAGAAATAAATATATTAGTTAGTGCAATAATGCAAGCATATAATAAATTCTCATTGGGAACAACACATAGGCACATCACAAACAGTCAACATGCAGCTATATTTTAAAGATCAGTGTTATAATCTAGAAGACCTAGAGAGAAATAGTAGTTCTCTATGAAGTGGCTAGATTCCAGGCACAGAAGGCCAGGAATATGTTGAGCAACAAGGCACTACTAACTTGTTTTTCTGTGAGTCCATGTAGACAGAGAACAAAGTAAAATCATTTTTCCTGCCATCAACTTATGGTTTTTCTGCTTCATCCTCAGAATCTAGGGAGAAGGGTGAGATAGATGAACTAGCAACTCTAATGGAGATATCCAAGGTTATAGCTAGCTTTGCTGGCCATGCCTAGATATGAACTTTGAGTTGTACTATCCCAGTCTCAGTCCTTTTGGGCTTTGTCTTCTGCAAGGCACATATTTGATTTCAGGCTTCAGGTTCTGACATTGTCTAGAAATGTGATCTTTCACAACCAGTGATATCTAGTGGCACAATTTCTATGGCAATGAATATCCTCCATGTTCACCCTGGGAATCTTTGAAAACCTCCAACTGTAATACATATAGTTACTACTGTTGTACCAAAAGCAGGGCCAAGTGTTGAGGCCTAGGTCTATCTCTCTCCCTGGTATTGACCTGTGGCCGCACAGTGCATTAATGTATAAATGAGATATTTTATTATAGGAAAGACAAAATAGGCGAGTCAAGCAGAGGGAAGTAACGGAGAAGAGAACGAGAAAGAGAAAGAGAAAGGAGAGGAAAAAAGCAAGAGAGCAAGAAGGCAAGAGAAGAGAACAAAGATCAGGAAAGAGAGGAAGAAAGCAAGAAAAGAAGAGGGCAAGAGAGGAGACAAAGATCAAGAGCAGGAACAAGAGAGAAAGAACAAGAGAGAGAGGAAGAAAAGAAGCAAGAGAAGGACAAAGATCAAGAGATAGAGGAAGAGCAAGAGAGAGGGAGGAAGGGCAAGAGAGTGAGGAGAGGACAAACGACCCCTTACAGTGTATCGGGTGTGGTATATCTGGCTTGTGGTCAGATGACAGGGAATAGGGTCCAGCTAGAATGCTGGGAGCTTTGGGCATTGTCTGCCTGATAGAGCATACATCTCCTGTGTGGGCAGCTGTGAGGGCTTGTGACTTAAACAGGAACCAAAGACTCAGCAGGTATGGCCAGGCTCCTTCTGCTCCCTGCAAGCGGAAATTGTCTGCAGAGGCTCCAGGGCTCAAAGCCAAATACTCTATTGCACCTAAGTTACCTGAGCAGACCATTGCCTCACACTTGCCCACATACTATCATATCTTGAAACCAAAGTTCTCTATGGATATTAAGGCTATCATTCTGTTTCCATTATTGGTCATAGATCTTCAACTATTCAACATTTGTTTACACTGTTATTGTGCTTTTTCAATAGTAGTTGTCCTGGAATGCTTGTTTCTCCATGTCAATTTTTCTTTTCAGTCAAGTCATAACATTCATGAGCCTATTGTGAAAATAAGTACATCATTGTCTCAGAAGGTCCACTATCCAATCTGTGTTAAGCAATTGGTTTTAAAATGTCATTGTGGTTTGGGAAAGCATAGTTTATATAATTTGTTCTCTTTTCATGTCAGCCCTGTCCTTTCTAAGAGTCTAGACTGGGCATGAAAATAGTGGAAAATCAATTCTTTCTATGTGGTGCTAGACTTGCAGTTTGTACTCTTCCATCAAAAGAAGTTTACCAACTGATTTTCTTATTTGTTTTTACAGGGTATATCTACTGACTGACCATTATCTATTCATAATGATCCACTTTTTGTATTATTTCATGTATATATGCAATTACACTGCTTTTATGGATTTTCCCTTGTGGACACAAAACCATTTTAAATCGAATATCTCACCTAGTATCTTGTGGTCTTCAGTGTGTCCCATGTAATTTTATTTTTTCATGATTCCCTTTCATTGGAGCACCTGAGAGAAAAATTACTTTGAGTAAGTTTAAATGGTTAGTTTAGTGTAGAGATAGAAACAATGCAACAGTAGAATAAAACAATACAACAATACAATGCAACAATACAATGCAACAATACAATGAAACAATAGTCAACAATGCAAAATATATAACACAAGGATTACACAATGTAGAAATAACAGAGAAAAATGATTGCATGTCTTATAGAGTGATGTACTGATAGCAAAGCTTGTAAATTTGAAGCTGCATTGTGGTTAAATAGACATAGAGGTGAAACAAAGAAGAAAGACAAATATGAATGGGAAGAAGCTCCCCATTATTGTTGTATCAAGCATTAATAAAAGGCTCATTTGAGAGAAGAAGTAAATGTTTCCAGCTATTTTCTTGATGTTTAAGTGAAAGTTGCTATAATTTTGTTCACAGATATGAGTAATTAGGCCACCTGGAGCAAATCAAATTTTGGATACAATTTTCTATAAAAAGTTAGCATTGGGAAATATCCAAGTACACATGTGTCAGGATGTATCTCTGAATAAGTTGAAGGAAGCAGAATCCTGGAAATGGTCAAGGGTTTTTGTACTGTTGCTATTTTGAAACTCACTATCATTTAAGTAGTGGTTATATTAAACCTGCTAGTGACTGTATGGTTTTAAACTTTATGTAGGTCTTCAGTAGTGCTTCTAGTACTATGACAAGACAATGTAAAAAAGGCAAGCTAGGTAGAAAAGGATTTATTTCAATTTACACTTTCATATTGGTGTTCATTATTGAAGGAAGTCAGAAGAGAAGTTCAAATGGGGCAGGAACTATGAGGCAAGGTCTTTTGCAGAGGTAAGGGGCGCTGCTGTCTGGCTTGCTCACTATGACTTGCTCAGCAAAGATCCCCAGCCTAGGGATAGCACAGGGCAAAAATTGAATCTTATAGAGGCATTTTCTCAATCAGAATTCCCTCCTTTCAGATAACATTAGCTTGTGCCAATTTGGTAAAAGATGACTCAACACAATTGACCCATTGTCTCCTTGATACAAAGGCACATCACAAGTAATCTACAACCCTACCTTTCTTATTTGTGACCAACGTCTCATATTTAAAATCATGAATAAAGTTTAAGCATCCAACAGTCTCTACAAATATAAATACATTAAAATTTCATTTCCTGTAAGGTAGTCAATCTTTTTAAAATCCAAAGTCTTGAGCCTCTCAAAAGTGGCCCAAGTAAAATTAAAAAATAAATAAGTAAATAATCTAATTCTTTCTTACTTGAAAAAGAAAGAACCTGGGCACAGTCACCATCAAATCAAAGCAAGATCAAACTCTAACTGTAATTAGTTCTGTATCCAATATCTGTAATCCACTCACCATCATTTAGACTCTTACAAATTGCATGGTTCACTTTTCCTGCTCTACTTTCTGTATCACACATGGCTTAGGCTCTGACAAACTCCACCCCACTGTGCTGATTGTCTTGATGGTCATACAGTGGTACTGCCACCTTCAAAATTCTGTGGATTTCTGCTGCAATAAGGCTGCGTGTTCACTAGTATCTTTTCCTGGGCTCTTTTCCTAGTGCTAAGACTCAAGTTCTCTATATGATCCTTTCAGTCATGGGACATCAGATATAAAATCACTTCTCATGGTGATGAAACAGGACTTTAAGAAAGACATAAATAGCACCCTCAAAGAAATACAAGAGAACACAGGTAAACAGCTAGAAGCCCTTCGAGAGGAAACACAAAAATCCCTTAAAGATCTTCAGGAAAACACAATCAAACAGGTGAAGGAAATGAGCAAAATCATCCAGAATCTAAAAATGGAAATAGAAACAACAAAGAAATCAGAAAGAGAGACAACCCTGTAGATACAAAACCTAGGAAAGAAATCAGGAATCATAGATGCAAACATTACAAACAGAATACAAGAGATACAAGAGAGAATCTCAGGGGCAGAAGACACCATAGAAAACATTGACACAACAGTTAAAGGAAATGCAAAAAGCAAAAAGCTCCTAACCCAAAACATCCAGGAAATCCAGGATACAATGAAAAGACCAAAGCTAAGGATAATAGGTATAGAAGAGACTGAAGATTCCCAATGTAATGGGCCAGCAAATATCTTCAACAAAATTATAGAAGAAAACTTTCCTAACCTAAAGAAAGAGATGCCTATGAACATACATGGGCCTACAGAACCCCAACTAGACTGGGCCAGAAAAGAAATTCCTCCCAACACAAAATAATAAAAACACCAAATGCACTAAACAAAGAAAGAATTTTAAAAGTAGTAAGGGAAAAAAGTTAAGTAACATATAAAGGCAGACCTATCAGAATTACACCAGAGTTCTCACCAGAGACTATGAAAGCTAGAAGATCCTGGGCAGATGTCATACAGACCTTACAAGAACAGAAATGTCAGCCCAGGCTACTATATCCAGCAAAACTCTCAATTACCATAGATGGAGAAAAATAGATATTCCATGACAAAACAAAATTTACACAATCTCTTTCCACAAATCCAGCCCTACAAAGGATAATAGATGGAAAACATCAACAAAAGGAGCAAAACTACACCCTAGAAGAAGCAAGAAGGTAATCTTTCAACAAATCCACACAAACCTAATTCCACCTCTTAGAACAGAAACAACAGGAAGTGACAATTACTTTTTCTTAATATATTAATATAAAAATTAATATTACCAACATATCCTAATTGATTGAAATCCAGTAATATTAGGAATTAGAAATTTGTTGATTATAATCCAATGGTCTCTCTAATTTGGTAATTGGAGTAATAGGTCCAACATTGTACAATCTGTATATACTTTCAGCTTGTTTGTGACAGTGTCTTGCGGTGTACATCATAAGGGTCTTGAAATCTTTCTTCTCCTATCTCAGCCTCTCTATTAGTAGTATTGTTTATCTGATGTTTTTATACTATACTATTGTTTTCAGAACAGCTTATATATTTCAAAAGTAGTTATATGCCCAAAAGAAACATAGACAATTAACTAGGGAGGTTGCTTGTAAGAGAACAACAAAGAGTGAGACTGAATACTTTGCCTGACATTTGTAACTCTTGTATCAAGTTTGAAGAAGAGGACTTTATAAGTTACTCTTTCTTTAAGATGAATGCTTTTCCAAATTATCACAGCTAATGAACCAGATACTTACCCACACCTAATGTCTGTGCCACCCTCCAAGGAGAACCATTGTTCATTGAAACAGTTGGTGAATGACTTTATGGATAGACCATCTTAATACCTACACCATTTCTTAAATGAATGTAACCTATTCTCAGTGGGCTGAGAATAAAGTCACTCATTCAAGTTAAATAACTTTGACCATGGC
The DNA here is from genome assembly GCA_019843815.1 of Montemys delectorum. Classification (NCBI taxonomy): domain Eukaryota; kingdom Metazoa; phylum Chordata; class Mammalia; order Rodentia; family Muridae; genus Montemys; species Montemys delectorum. The sequence continues at coordinate 59,022 of JADRCD010199923.1, forward strand.
AGGAAGTCTGTATCCAAAAATTGAGCCTACAATTCATTTCTTGGTGCAGCAGAACTATCAACTCTCAGCTTAGCTACGATGGAGGTAAAATCCTTTGGTGATGTGAGCATCATTGTAGTATAGCCTTATTACAATGAAATCCAATGTCTAAAAATTGTTCTTATTTTGGGCTTGTACCACAGTAAGAGCCAAGATTTTAAACTCTACTAAATACAAAACAAACAAAAAGACTTTATATATTTATGTTCATTTAGGAAAATACCAGTAGTGATGTATTATTTTGAAGTGTACAGTTAATATATTTGGAGTTATTTAAAATTTATATTGAGAAAAATGTATTTTCACTAGTGTTGCAGATGAGTATCTATGTAAGAATGTTAAATTGATTGATGTTTTATATCAAACAACTTTTATAATACTTATTTGTATTGTTATAATATTTTATAAATTTTAAGGAATATGAAAAAAAAGAAAGCTTGATGGAAAAAATATTATCTTGTTCCTGGAGGAAATGATTGGCTGCTAGAGCCTTTCAGCTTTTGCTCTCAGCTCTCAGTGCCCCAATTATTATTGTAATTAACTCTGGGAGTAGAGTAGAAAGAGTAAACTCTACAATCTATTCTCATTAGAGCAAAAAAAAAGGAGATACATGTTTATGTTTATATCATTTTTTTCCACATCCAGCATATCTGAAACCAGGATTATTTATCCCATTGTTGGTTTACAAGACAATTTTAGTTATTGCATTGGTCTCATTTTACACCAGATGTGAATATTTGCTGTATGTAATAATTAATCTTCATTGTCAACCTGAGTGGATTTAGAATTTAAAGGTGTCTTTGAGGGTGTTTCCAGACTCACTCCATGGACTGACAGCCTGGATGGAATGAACAGCAAAGGAGAAGGCTGGTAGGGCCCTCCCTTTTCCTGCTCCTCAAGAAGCACACTGTGAAATGTCTCCACCATGGAGTCCTGCCACGGCGAAGCAAATCCTCTCAAGCAAGGAGTCACAATAGCTTCTTCCTTCCCACGATGGTTTATCTTGGTTTTCTACTCGACTTCATCTGGGATTGAGTAAGATTCCTATCTCTGGGAGGGTATTTCCTGAGTATCCCAGAGTGAGCAGCATCTTCCAGTGCTGGTCCACATGTGATGAGTTTTGAGATATGGGATGCTGCTTTTGGCTGCTTTCACTCTTTGTTCTAAATGCTTCTACTCTGTTGCTGCTACAGCTGATGTCAGAGCCATTTCTTCAGCTCCCCCCCCCCCCAGTGTGAATCGAACCAGCAGCTCTCCAGCAGTCCCTTACCAGCTCTCCTGCAATCCCCGAGGCTGTGTGTGCCATGTTGAACTGCTAGGCACCCAGCTATGTGAACTAAGCAGGTATCCCGTGTGAAGTTCTCCAACGTGCAGACAGCCACTAGTGGACTACCTGGCACTCATTGTATAAAATAATCTGACACTTCCATCACAAATGAAGTATGTTCATTCTCTCATTCCTGTTGCTCTTGAAAACCCTGAATATTCCTTTGCAAACTTTTCAGTTGAGTGCTCTGGACTCAGAGATAACAAAAATGAATAAATTTGAAGTTTGAGAGATCTGATAAAGTATAAAAAAAGAAAAATCAATATTACCTAAGAGTAAAGAGAAAATGTTTTCCAAGTAAACAGTCCCAAGAATAAAGCTGAAGTAGCTGTTCAAGTATCCAATAAAATAGACTTTCAACCAAAAGTTGTCAAAATCTAAGGGAAGGACACTTCACACTTATCAAAGGAAATATCCACCAATTTGAAGTCTCAATTCTGAATAACTGTTCCACAAATTCAAGGATACCCACATCAAAAAAAAATTTATTAAAGCACAAAACACAATTAAAGCCCACACAATAATAGTGATAGATCCCAGTCTCATCAGTGGAAAGGTTATTAAAACAGAAACTAAATAGAGACCCAATGTACCTGTTATGCCCAGTTCTTGGGAACCCCAGAAGAACACCAGGAATTGCAAGTCCACTGTAAAAACAAAAAAGAGCCTTTATTTCACATGTCAGAACTTGATAACAAGTCTTTGCCACTACCCAGGTTAGGGATTCAATGAAGGTGCCCAGGGACTCGGAGGATATATACTTGCATATGTACAAGCAGGGATCCTAGAAATTTGGGGTTATGTGACTGGAGAAGTGACAAGGGAAAGGCATCCTTCAAACCTCATAACATTTGATCAGACAATGAGGATGACCATGCAGCTGGACAGGGATCTTCCTGACCTGGTAAGTAACTTTATGGTGCTGTTGAGGAGCTAGTATATTTTTACAAATTGTCTGGGAAAACTTAATTACTCCTTTGTCATCGTCCAGATGTCGGTCTCTTATCATTTCAAGGATGTTTGGTCCTTGTTCCCTTCAATGGCAGGAGCCCTCTGCACTGGAGAAATGTTGGTTATCTATCAAGGGGAGTGCTAGCCTCAGTGACACAGAGGCTAGGGTATGTTGCTTTTTGTCTGTTTCAAAGCTGGCAACTGCTTCACCTCCAAGGGGTAGTTAGGGGGAAGGGAGTGCCACCATGAAAAGGGGGATTGCAATATTCTTGCACCAGGCTGGTCCTTCTCTGGCTTGTCCTCTCCAAAGGCTGGAGGCTTCTATGCTGGAAAAGGGAGGGAAAGGGAGCTCTAACTCTTCGAGAGGCAGGAAAGTGCAGAGGCAGGTTTCCTGTGTCTCTTCATACCTCCATGTGTTAGTAAAATTTGAGGCCAATCTTGTCCTCTCTAAAACCTGGATTGTCTATACTAGCTGGTTGACAATAGGACCCCATCACCATTTAATGAATATTTTCCTGCCTCTGTTTCTTTTTCTTCTTTCTTTTGGTTTCAGTGCAAATTTCTCTTAATGCATGGAGTCTTTAGAGAAATATAAAACAAGATCATACATTATTTTTTTCCTTTTTCCCCTTTTTATTAGATATTTTCTTTATTTACATTTCAAATGATATTCCCTTTTCCAGTCCCCCCCCCAAAAAAAAACCTCTGTTCCCTCCCACAACCACCTGCTCACCCACACTCTCCCTCTTCCTGGCCCTGGAATTCCCCTACATTGGGGCATAGAACCTTCACAGGGCCAAGGACATCTCCTCCCATTGGTGACCAACTTGGTATCTGGGTTTGGTTGAATATGGGAAGAATTCCTATGTGGAAGAGACCCTGTATTGTCCTTCCTTCGGACTCTGCTCCATACTTTGTCTTGGCAACTCCTTCCATGGGTAATTTGTTCCCCCTTCTAAGAAGGATCTAAGTTTCCATGCAATGGTCTTTCTTCATCAGTTTCTTATGATTTGTGGCTTATATCTTGGTTATTAAGAGCTCTGGGATAATATCCACTTATCTGTAAGTGCATACCATGCGTGTTCTTTTTGATGTTGTTTCCTCACTCATGATGATATTGTCCAAATTCATCAATTTCCCTAAGAATGTCATAATTTCATTGTTTTTAATAAATGAGTAGTACTACATTGTGTACGTATACCACATTTTATGTATCCATGACTCTGTTGATGGACATGTAGGTTCTTTACAGGTTCTTGCTATTATAAATAAGTCTACTATGAACATAGTGGAGCATGTGTCCTTATTACATGTTGGAGCACCTTCTGCGTATATGGCCACGAGTGGTATTGCTAGATCCTGAGATAGTACTACGTCCAACTTCCTGAGGAACTATCAAACTGATTTCCAGAGTTGGTGTACCAGCTTGTAGTCCCACCAGCAATGAAAGAGTGCTCCTCTTTCTCTACAACTTCACCAGCATCTGCTGTCACCTGAGTTTTTTATCTTAGACATGCTGACTGGTGTGAGGTGGAATCTCAGTGTTGTTTTGATTTGCATTTCCCTGATGAATAAAGATGTCGAACATTTCTTTAGGCACTTCCCAGTCACTCAGTATTCTGCAGTTGAGAATCCTTTATTTAGCTCTGTACCCCATTTTTCATAGGGATATTTGGTTCTCTGGAGTCTAACTTCTTGAGTTCTTTCTTATATTGGATATTAGCCCTCTATATAATATAGGATTCATAAAGATCTTTTCCCAATTTGTTGGTTGCTGTTTTGTCCTATTGACAGTGTCCTTTGCCTTACAGAAGCTTTGCAATTTCATGAGGTCCCATTAGTCAATTTTTGATCTTAGAGCATAACCTATTGGCGTTCTCTTCAGGAAATTTCCCCGTGTCCATTTGTTCGAGGCTCTTCCCTACTTTCTTTTCTATTAGTTTCAGTGTAACTGGTTCTATGTGGAGGTTCTTGATACACTTGGACTTGAGCTTTGTACATGGAGATAGGAATAGATCAATTTGCATTCTTCTACATGCTAATTGCCAGTTGAGCCAGCACCTTTTGTTTAAAAAGCTGCCTTTTTCCCACTGGATGGTTTTAGCTCCTTTGTCAAACATCAAGTGACCATAGAGTGTGAGTTCATTTCTGGATCTTCAATTCTATTCCATTGATCCCACTACGTGTCACTGTACCAATACCATGCAGTTTTTTATCTCAATTCCTCTGTAGTACAGCTTAAGTTCAAGGATGGTGATTCCACCAGAAGTTCTTTTATTGTTGAGAATCATTTTTGCTATCCTAGGTTTTTTGCTATTCCAGATGAATTTGCAAATTTTTCTTTCCAAGTCTGTGAAGAATTGAGTTGGAATTGTGATGGAGATTTCATTTAATCTGTAGATTGCTTTTGTCAAGATGGTCATTTTTTACTATATTAATCCTGCCAAATCATGAGCATGGGATATGTTTCCATCTTCTTAGGTCTTTGTACTGGCTGGTTTTATGTGTCAACTTTACACAGGCTGGAGTTATCACAGAGAAGGGAGCTTCAGTTGGGGAAATGCCTCCATGAGATCCAGGGGTGGAGCATTTTCTCAGTTAGTGATCAAGGGGGTAGGGCTCCTTGTAGGTGGTGCCATCCATGGGCTGGAAGTCTTAGGTTCAATAAAAGAGCAGGCTGAGCAAGCCAGGGGAAGCAAGCCAGCAAGGAACATCTCTCCATGGCCTCTGTGTCAGATCCTGCTTCCTGACCTGCTTGAGTTGCAGTCCTGACTTCTTCTGGTGATGAACAGCAATGTGGACAAAGGCTAAATAAACCCTTTCCTTCCCAACTTGCTTCTTGGTCATGATGTTTGTGCAGGAGTAGAAACCCTGACTAAGACAGTCTTCTTCGATTTCTTTCTTCAGAGATTGAAGTTCTTTTAATAACAGAACTTTTACTTCCTTAGTTAGAGTCACACCAAAATATTTTATATTATTTGTAACTACTGTGGAGAGTGTTATTTCCCTAATTTCTTTCTCAGTCTGTTTATCCTTTGTGTAGAGGAAGAACACTGATTTTCTTGAGTTAATTTTATGTCCAGCTACTTTGCTTAAGTTATCAGGTTTAGCAGATCTCTGTTGGAATTTTTGGGATCACTTAAGTATTCTATCATATCATCAGGAAATAGTGATAATTTGACTTCTTCCTTTCTAATTTGTATCACTTTGATATCTCTCCTTTTTTTGGCTAATTGCTCTGGCTAAGACTTCAAGTAAAACATTGCATAAGTAGGAAGAGATTGGGCAGTGTTGTCTAGTCCCTGATTTTAGAGGGATTGCTTCTAGTTTCTCTCCATTATTTTGATGTTGGCTACTGGTTTCCTGTATATTGATTTTACTATGTTTATGTGTGGCCATTGATTCCTGATGTTTTCAAGACTTTTATCATGAAGGGGTATTGGATATTGTCAAATGCTTTCTCAGTATCTAATGAAATGATTGTGTGTTCTTTTTCTTTTAGTTTGTTTATATAGTGGATTACATTGATGGATTTCCTTATATTGAACCACCCCTGCATCCCTGGGATGAAGTCTACTTGATCATGATGTATGATTTTTTTGATGTGTACTTAAATTCCGTTTGCAAGAATTTAATAGAGTATTTTTGAATTTATATTCATAAATTTGTCTGAAGTTTCTTACTTTGTTAGGTCTTTGTGTGGTTTAGATATCAGTAACTGTGGCTTCATAGAATGAATTGGGTCGAGTGCCTTCTGTTTCTATTTTGTGGAATAATTTGAGGAGTATTGGTATTAGATCTTCTTTGAAGGTCTGATAAAACTCTGCACTAAATCCATCTGGACCTGGGCTTTTTTTGGTTGGGAGACTATTAATGAGTGTTTCTATTTCATCAGGGGATTCGGGCTTGTTAAATTGTTTATCTGATCTTGATTTAATTTTGGTACCTGGTATATGTCTAGAAAATTGTCCATTTTATCCATGCTTTCTAGTTTTGTTGAGGATAGGCTTTTGTAGTAGAATCTCATGATTGGTTGGATTTCATCAGTTTCTGTTGTTATGTCTCAATTTTCATTTCTGAATTTGGTATTTAAGATACTTTCTTTGTGTCCTCTAGTTAGTCTGACTAAAGGATAATCTATTATGTTGATTTTCTCAAAGAACCAGCTCCTGGTTTGGTTGATTGTTTGCATAGTTCTTCTTGTTTCCACATGGTTGATATCACCCCTGAGTTTGAATATTTCCTGCCTTCTACTCCTCCTGGGTGAATTTGCTTCTTTTTGTTCTAGAGCTTTCAGATGTGCTTTCGAGTTGCTGGTGTATGATCTCTCCAGTTTCTTTTTGTGTGCTCCGAGCTATGAGTTTTCCTCTTTGGACTGCTTTCATTGTGTTCCATAAGTTTGGGTATGTTGTGGTTTCATTTTTATTAAACTCCTAAAGTCATTTCTTTCTTTCTTTCTTTCTTTCTTTCTTTCTTTCTTTCTTTCTTTCTTTCTT
>JADRCD010199923.1:65844-80974 GCA_019843815.1 Montemys delectorum
CTTTCTTTCTTTCTTTCTTTCTTTCTTTCTTTCTTTCTTTCTTTCTTCCTTGACTAAGGTATCATTGAGTAGAGTGCTGTTAAACTTCCAAATATATGTGGGCTTTCCATTGCTTATGTTGTTATTGAGGACCAGCCTTATTCCATGGATCTGATAGGATGCAAGTATTTATTTCAATCTTCTTGTATCTCTTGAGGCCTGTTTTGTGACTGATTATATGATACAAGAAGATTTAAGGTACCATGAGGTTCTGATAAGAAGTTGTATCCTTTTGTTTTAGGATAAAATGTTCTATAGATACCTGTTAAATCCATTTCTTTCATAACTCCTGTTAGTCTCACTGTGTCTCTGTTTAGTTTCTGTTTCCATGATCTATCCATTGCAGAAAATGGTGTGTTGAAGTCTCCCACTATTATTGTGTACAGTACACTGTGTACTTTGAGCTTTAGTAAAGTTTCTTTTATGAATGTAGATGCCCTTGCATTTGTAGCATAGAGGTTCAGAATTGAGTGTTCTTCTTTGTAGATTTTACTTTTGATGAGTATAAAATGTCCCTCCTTATCCTTTTTGATCACTTTAGATTGAAAGTCAATTTTATTCAATATTAGAGTGGATACTCCAGCTTATTTCTTGGGACCATTTGCTTGGAAAATTGTTTTCCAACTTTTACTCTGAGGTAGTGTCTGTCTTTGTCTCTGAGGTGGGTTTCATGTATACAACTTAATGTTGGGTTCTGTTTATGTAGCCAGTCTGATAACCTATGTCTTTTTATTGGGGAATTGATTCCATTGGTATCAGTAGATAGTAAGGAAAACTAATTTTGCTTCATGTTAATTTTGTTGTTAGAGTTGGTATTCTGTTCATATGGCTATCTTCCTTTAGCTTTGTTGAAAGATTACTTTCTTGCTTTTTCTGGCTTGTAGTTTCCCTCCTTGTGTTGGAGTTTTCCATTTATTATCCTATGAAGGGCTCAATTTGTGATAAGATACTGTGTAATTTTGTTTTTGTCTTGGAATACCTTGGTTTCTCCATCTATGGTAATTGAAAGTTTTGTTGGGTATAGTAGCCTGGGCTTGCACTTGTGTTCTCTTAGGCTTTGTATGACATCAGCCCAGGATCTTCTGGTTTTCATAATCTCTGATGAGAAGTCTGGTGTAATTCTGATAGGTCTGCCATTATATGTTACTTGACCCTTTCCCCTCACAGCTTTAAATATTCTTTCTTTGTTTTGTGCATTTTGTGTTTTGATTATTATGTGACAGGAGGAATTACTTTTCTGGTCCAAACTATTTGGAGTTCTGTCAGCTTCTTATATAGTCATGGGCATCTCTTTCTTTAGGTTAAACAAGTTTTCTTCTATATCTTTGTTCAAGATGTTTGCTGCCCCTTTAAGTTAGAAGTCTTCACTATCTTCTCTACCTATGATCCTTAGGTTCAGTCTTCTCATTGTGTCCTAGATTCCCTGGATGTTTTGGATTAGGAGCTTTTTGCATTTTGGGTTCTCTTTGACTATTATGTCAATGTTTTCTATGGCATCTTCTGCAACTGAGATTCTCTCTTCTATCTTTTGTGTTCTGTAGGTGATGCTTGCAGCTATGGCTCCTGGCTTCTTTCCTAGATTTTCTATCTCTAGATTTGTCTCTCTTTGTGATTTCTTAATTGTTTCTACTTCCATTTTTAGATCCTGGATGGTTTTGTTCAATTCCTTCAACTGTTTGGTGTGTAATTCTTTAATGGATTTTTGTGTTTCCTTTTTAAGGACTTCTACTTGTTTACTCATGTTCTCCTGTAATTCTTTAAGGGACTTTTGTGTTTCTTCTTTAAGGCCTTGTACCTTTTATCTGTGTTCTCCTCTATTTCTTTAAGGGAGTTATTTATGTCATTCTTAAATTCCTCTATCAGCATCATGACATATAATATTAAATACAAATCTTGTTTTTCTGGTGTGTTGGGGTATCCAGGACTTGCTGTGATGGGAATACTGCATTCTGATGATGCCAAGTAGTATTGTTTTCTGTTGGTAAGATTCTTGCATTTTCCTTTCACCATCTGGTAATCACTAGTGTTAGATCTTCTTGCTATCTTTTCCTGGAGCTTGTTCCTCCTGTGAGTCTGTAAGCCTGTATCAGCATTTCTGGTAGATCAGCTCTCTCCTGATAAGACCCATGCACAGTGGGCTGTGGATTGTCTCTTCCTTCTGGGTGCAGATGGATGAAGGTAAGGCCCTTTCCCAGCTGTTCTCCAGCTTCTGGGGCCTGTGCCTCCTGGCTGTTTCCACCTTAGAAAGTCACTGGAGAGAAAATGGTGGTCTCTTGTGAGTCCCTGGGTCAGAGAACTCCCTGGAGACTAGCTCTTCCCTGGCAGGAAAGGTACACAGAGGGCTGTAGAACAGGCACACCTTCTTGGTGTAGATGGAGGCAGGAAATATCCCATCCCAGCTGCTCTGCTGCTTCTGTGGCCTTTTGCCTCTGTTTCATATATGTTAAGAATCTTATTGATTATTTATGGCACAAAAGTGAGGAGTAGTAAAATGATTATCAGAGGTCCCATGATTGTGGAATTGAGGATTGTTAGTCAGGCAGAAGAATAGAATATTGAATGATGCTATCTTTTGGAGTTCTCTTTTTCTGTTTTGCACCTATCTATACTTTTCCTAACCTTAGTTAATGATTCCCTAATAATCCCATAATGGTTGACATATGAACAACATTCTTCACACAAAGCAGAACATAACCCTCCTTTTTGTAGAAATACTAAGTTTAGTTCCCACTTGCTCTACAGTACTACTTCAGACAGAGAGCCCACATTGGGCTCCAGGTGTAAGATGGACTTTTCTAGGTGTTGAATGTCCTCATCTGTGTCTGCTTTTAAGCTATTGCATTTTTCCCTGTAATATCAGTGTAGCTATACCAATACCTGCTCCAGCTAGTCCTGCCCCTAGGATTACAGCTAGGCTAAAGGGGATAGGTTCTCTTTTCTGCCTCATGAGGTCTCCTTCAATGTGTCCTACCAGAATTTTCAGCATTGCTTCTTCTGAGTAATAGATTATGTGGGGGTACTAACTGGAATAGAATACAGCACTCCTTTGTGATAGAGGAATTAAAGATGTCTCCATGAATATATGTGTTCAGGCAAGTTAAACAAGACCAACATTCTTGTTTAGGGTGGATAATCCATTTGGAATGAACAATGGATACTGTTCAATTGCAGAGGTGCTGATATGACAGAGGGACATTTCCCATGGAGGGGCCTTGTCCCAATATGGTCTGCAGGGTGAAAGCCAGACTTTCTTGGGACCATCTACATGCAGTGTCCCTTTCAGACACATTATATTGAGCTATTAATCTGATGCCTTTATTAAAAGGAGGGATCTAGCATTATAACATAACCAACAAGAAGTGGTTAACTCTACCTGGGAGACATTCAGAATTTGGAAGGTCTTTAAGATCACTGAACAGAGGGGGGTCTACTGGTTCTTCATGCTTCATAAAAAATTCAGGAACTGAAGATTTCTTCAGCAAAGTGACTGGGTGAACAGTATCTGACGAATGGTGTTGACACAGGTTTAGGGTTTGTCAAGACCTGATTTGGTCCTACGGCTACTGACAGGGGATTCACAATTGTTTTTATTAAGAGTCTAACTGTAAAAAGCAGCCCAGTGCTGTTCTTTCCAACAAAATGAAGCCATAACCCCTGGGACTTCCCAACTTTCCATCCTTTTGCTTTATTCTCTTTGGCAGTGAACCTAAGTAAAACTTTGGAGTCATCCCCCTACCAGGCAAACGTGCTAAGGTCTTCCCTTGAATCCTTCTATCTCCTGTTCTCTGTGACTGATGTTTCACATCCCCAAGAAGCAAAGCAAAATTATTCTGGACCCACACATGTGAGAGTCTTTTTCTGGGATATATATATATATATATATATATATATATATATATATATATATATATTCCTCTATCTACATTTGGGTATGAATGTAGTAAAGTCCAGTGTCAGGTCATGAGTTACCAGCCAACTAGCAAAGATCAAAAGTGAAATCTGGGTACCAGAGTGTCCCAAATGGCTTCCTTGTGCAGGCTAGCTGAGCACAATAGCCAGTCTCAGGGTTTTCAGTTACTCAGGTCAGATCAAAGGGCTGATGTGGGTTAGGGTCTGCAGTACATACAGTTAACAGAAACAGTAGGCTCAGAACCGGGTTAATTTTAACCTGAGAAGATTGGTGCCCTTTTGAACTTTCCATTCCAAGAACGACAGTGAAATCTGGCAATCTTTCTTTTGGGAGAGGGGATCAGCAGGTCTAGCATGAGTGTAGAGCACCCAGACTGTGATCCCATCTACTTTAATGATAGTCGGCATAGTTAGTTGGATGACGAAAGGTCCTTTCTACCTGGGTTCCAGCACAACCCAGTGAAATCTCTTCAAATAGACCCAGTTTCCTGGTTGAAACTTGTGTGGTTCTGGAATGGGGCCTGCTTCATAGAGGGTATACAGTTTAGGCCAAACATACTCATGAGCCCACTGGGTTGCTCTGACTTTAGTTATTAATTCATCATCTTCCAGTTCTGCAATAGCCATTGACTGAAGGTTAGGTAAAATGGGGGCAGGAGCACCATACATAATTTCAGAAGGGGTTAATGCCATCCAGTAAGAGGAGTTTCTCACTTGATATAAGGCTAAAGAAAGGAGCATGACCCTGTCCCCACCAGTCGCCATGGACAGTTTGGTTTAGTTCTTTTTTAATGTTCTATTCATTCTTTCTACCTGGCCTGAACTTTATGGTCAGTAGGCACAATGTAATTTCCAATCTGCCCCAATAAATCTTGCTACATACTAGCTTACCTTGGACACAAATGCTAGTCTATTGTCTGACTCTATCATATGAGAGAATTCAGACCTGGGTAAAATATCCTCCAGCAACTTCTTAACCTTTAGAGTTTCAGACTTTGTTGGAAATGCTTCTGTCCATCCAAAGAAGGTGTCCATGAATACAAGTAAGTACTTGTAACTTTATCTTCCTGGTTTGATTTCTGTAAAATCAACTTCCCAGTAGTCCTCCAGCCTCTTACCTCACAACCAGGAGCCTGGATGCTTGGTTGTGTTGTGGGTGTTGGTAAATTGGCAAGCTCTGCAGCTTGACACTATACTCTGGATAATATTCTGCTTATCTTTGAAAGTTACCTTAGATTGTCTCTCTGCATCTGCCATCCATCTCACTATCTTATGAGTGACTATGGATTTTCCTGAGGGTAGATCTTGCCAGGGAGCTGGGTAATATTAGCTTACCTTCAGTTGTTTGCCACCAATCCTCTGAACATCATGGGTTGATTCTTGGCCCATTTGATCTCATCTTCCTGTATAGAATGGACATTACAGCAGGTTGGTGTTTGGCAGCTCTAGTATGCTTGCAGCCAACATGAAGGCACCTGTTTCTTCCAGGGCTTCCTCTTTATGAGCTTTGTCAGCTAAGTTGTTACCTCTAGCCACTGTCATTGTTCCTTTTTAATGACCTTGACAATGTACAATTGTCACCTTCTTTGGCAACCAGAGGGCTTCTAGTAATTGTAGGATTTTATCTGTGTTTTTGATATTTTTTCCCTCTGCAGTTGGAATCTTCTCTCCTGGTAAATTGCTCCATGTATGTGAGCAGTTGCAAATGAATAACAGCTGTCCTTTCCCTGTGACAAGGGCCTGGGTTAGCACTATTATTTCAGCCCTTTGAGCTGAAGTGCTTGGGGGGGGGGAGTGAATAAGCCCATATTACCTCTGTTTCCATGGTTACCACTGTTTCTGCTTTCCTCTGACCCTCTCAAATGAAACAGCTTCTGTCTGTGAACCAAGTCTGCTCTGCCCCTGGCAGAGGGGAGTCCTTTAGGTCAGTTCCAGTACTGTGTACCTGGGCCAAGGTTTTGCTCCATCAATGGAGTAGATGGTCCAAATCAGGATCAGGAAGAAAGGTTGCAGGATTCAAGGACACAATTGGCTAGAAAGTAACACAATCAGGATTAATTAGTGAAGTCTTATAATGAGTCATTTGGGCATTACTGAGCCACTGGTCAGGAGGATGCGTGAGAGTCCCTTCAATTGCATGGGGGTAGTCAAGGGTAAATGTTGTCCCAAAGTTAATTTATCTTCATATTTAACAAGTAGTGCCATAACTGCAATGATACACAGGCAAGGTGGCCATCCTGCTGCCACTTTTTTTTTGAGGGGGGAGGGTTACAAGAAGGTTTCTCTGTGTAGCCCTGGCTGTCCTGGAACTCACTCTGTAGACCAAGCTGGCCTTGAACTCAGAAATCCACCTGCCTCTGCCTCTGTCACCCAAATGCTGGGATTAAAGGCGTACGTCACCACTGCCCAGCTCTGCTGCCACTTTTTAAACAAATAAGCCACATGCCATTTCCATGGCCACAGGGTTTGGATCAGGATCCCTTTGGCTATTCTTTTACATTCATTGACATATAGGTGAAATGGCTTAGTAATGTCTGGTAGCCTCAAAACAGGAGCTGACAACAAGGCCCATTTTACTCTCTCAAAAGTTCTTTGGTGATCCTGAGTCCAGACAAAGTCCATGGCTTCTTTGATGTCTTCAAATAAAGGTTTGACTGTTTCAGCAAAATCTGGAATGTATAGTCTGCAAAAGTCTACAGACCCTAAGAACATGTCTTGGCCTCTGGCAGTTGGGAGTAGGGGTTGCCAACAGTCTCTTTTCTTGCCATAGAAAGCCACCATTAGACTTCCTTCAGTTTATAACTGAGATAGGTGACTTTAGTCTTACAGAGCTGTGCTTTTTTGGCAGATGCCTGACATTCCGATAGACTGTAGATTCTGGATTCCCCTCTTGTACCCCTCTTTTGTTTCTGCTGCAATTAAAAGCTAATCTAAATACTGCAAAAGGGTTATGTTTGGATTATTAACCCTATACTCACTCAGGTTTTCATAAGGCTTCATCATAAACAGTGGGTGAATTCTTGTAGCCTTGAGGTAGGTGGGTCCAGGTGAATTGCTCACTAATGCCTCTCTCATGATCATGCCTTTTAAAAGCAAAATATTTCTGGCTTTTGGAAGTAAAGGGTAAGTTGAAGAAAGCATCCTTTAGTTCTAGAACAGACTACCATTTCTGATCTGGTTGCAGAGAACTCAATAGGGTCTAAGGATTCATCACCATAGGGTCTTTGTCCATTACTCTATCGTTAACTTCCCATAAGTCCTGAATGTGGCAATCATCACTAGACTTTGGCTTCTTCATGGGTAATAATTGGGTGTTCTAGGCTGATTGGCATGGCCTAAGAACTCCCAAGGCCAGCAGTTTTCAGATACGGGTGGTGAATCACTTCTGTGTTTCTTGAGACATGGGATATTGGTGGACCCATATTGGGTCTTCTCCTGGTTTAAGCTCTACAAATATAGATGGTTGATGTTTTGTCAACCCCATATGTCTAGTTTCTGCCCACACCTGAGGAAACTTTGGTAGCCAAAAATTTAGATCTTGTTCTAGGGCAGCCTGTATAGTCTGTACTCAGACTCAGAGGCTAAGTCAAGTGTCAGCACCTGAATTGGATTACAGTTCTGGTCCATTAGCAAGACTTCTCCGTGGTTAAAATTAATCTGGGCTCTTATTTTGACTAGTAGATCTCTCTCCAATAAGGAATAGGGGCACTCATTAATAACTATGGATGAGTGGATTACCTGTCCCATTCCCAAGTCCACTGTTCTTTGGCAAGTCCATGAATATTATATAGTGCCTGTGCCCCTTTGAATTCAGGATTTTTTAGTAGACAATAGGCCTTCATGCTTCCCAAGCACTGAATGTTGGGCTCCTGTATTCACCAGGAAATCTCCCCTCCATTCCAAGGGCTATCCTGGGCTCAGGGAGGGTGTAGGAACCCTGACTCTTTAGGCTTCTTTTTCCTCAGTGATTATAGTCTTATTCTTGGGCTTTCTTTTTGGGCATTGTCTGGCCTGGTGTCCTTCAATGGGCACATTGGTTCTTACCTAAGACTGGTTGATGACCTTCTTTAGGCTCCCTCCTTTCAGTAATGTTCAAGACCTGACATTTCCTCTCTCTCTCTGGTCCAGTTTACCATTGACTAGCAGAACACTGGCTAGATCTCTGTTTAATATCTTCCCTGTCTTCTTCTGCTGCTCATCTTTAGTTTTCCTGTCATGATACACTATCTTTGCAATCTTCATTAAATCTCTTAATGACTTTTCCTTTAGTCTTTCTAACTTATGTAACTTCCTTCTAATGTCTGGTGCTGACTGATTTATGAACACCAGCACCACTGTGTTAGAATTCTCTGATTTTTCAGAGTCTGGGTGTGTATAATGGTGGAAAGCATCCATAATCTGCTTGAGGAACTCTGCAGGGCCTTCATTATCTTCCTGACTGACATCATTAATCTTAGCCAAATTCGTGAGCCACCTGGTGGTTGCCCTAAGACCTGCCATTAGAGGTAGGTGTTAGGCTCAGAGACGTTCCTTACATGCACCTTTATTGTAGTGCCAAGGAGTTCCAAGTGAAAGGAAATCCCTCCTCTAGGTTAGCAGGCTTCTGGGTTGGAGTGCTGTTGGCTCCTAGAATATTCTTCCAGGACTCCAGGATGATGTATTTCTACTCCTCAGCTGTGAAAAGGATCTGTAATAATTTCAGACAACCATCCCAAGTGGGTTTTGGATAAAGAGGATGGTGTTTAACAGAACAATGAGCTCCTTAGATTTGTCTCTCTTCCAATTGTAAAGATCAGCAGTAGTAAAGGGCCAATAATGAAGGGGTTGGTTCCCCTGTTGGTCGACTGGTCCTATTGCCCTCAGGGGTAAGATAGTGGAATCTGCCTCTGGTTCCACATCCTCAGGCAGCTTCACATGCCTTCTGTTCATCCCCTCTGCCAGCCATCCCTTTATCCCCAAAGTTGACACTATTGGGACTTCTTGTGCCCCCACTGGGGAGAACACTGGTACAGCCAGCAGGAGCTCAGCTGGTGGGAACATCTTCCTGACTTCTGCAGCTATGACCCTCCAGCCATCTGCTCTTAGCTGCTCCTTGCTTCTTATACTGACACATAGAGGCTTTTTCTGATACCAAAAGTATAGCCAGAAAGAACAGATGTAAATAGCACAGGAACACTGACACTCACCACCACAGCACTTCCCTACCAGCACTATACTCCATATTGCAGATTCCCCAAATCTGCTGAGGAATCCCAGAGGAGACCTCAGAATGTTATGCCCAGTTGTCAGGAACCCCAGAAGAATGCCAGAAATTGCAAGTCCACTGTACAAACAAAGAGAGCCTTTATTCTACAAGTCAGACCCTGATAGCAAGCCTTTCCCACTCTGCAAATTAGAAATATGATGACTGTGTCCAGAGGCTTGGAGGATATATATGCAGATATGTACAAACAGGGATCCTCGAACTTTGGGGTTATGTGACTGGGGACGTGACAAAGGAAAGGCATCCTTCAAACCTGATAACATTTGTTCAGACAGCGGGGCAGACCTATGCAGCTGGACAGGAATTTTTCTGATCTGGGAAGGAACTTAATGGTGCTATTCAGGAGCTAGCATATTTTTAAAAACTGGTCACAACTCTCTGGGAACACTTGATTACACCTTTGTCATGGTCAAAAAGTGGGTCTCTTATCATTTCAAGAATATTTGGTCCTTGTTTCCTTCAATGGCAAGAGCCATCTGCACTGGAGGAATGTTGGTTATCTATCAAAGGGAGTGCCAGCCTCAGTGACAAAGAGGCTAGGGTATGTTGCTTTTTGTCTGTTTCAAAGCTGGCAACTGCTGCACCACCTAGGAGGTTGTTAGGGGGAAGGGAGTACCACCATGCAAAGGAGGATTGCAATATTCTGGCACCACACTGGGCCCTCTCTGGTATGTCCTCTCCAAAGGCTGGAGGCATATATGCTGGAAAATTGGAAGAAAGGGGAGCTCTAGCTGTTTGAGCAGCAGGAAAGTACAGAAGCAGGTTTCCTGTGTCTCTTAATAATTAACAGAAATTATTAACCAGATGAATTTAATAGGCAACTAAAGAACATTTCACCTTAAATCAAAACTTCAGCACTTCACAGAACCCTCTCCAAAATGGACCATATAATTAGACACAAAATTGTCCTAGACAGAAACAAGATATTTGAAATAACCCCTTGCATTCTTTCAGATCACTATACACTAAGGCTGGAGTTCAATAACAACAAAACAAAAGCAACAGAATGCCCACATACTATGGAAACTGTACAACTCTCTACTCAGTGGTAAGTTGGTCAGGGAAGTAATAAAGAAAGAAATTTAAAACTTTCTACAATAAAATGAAAATGAAGGTACAACATACCCAAGTTCATGGGATACCATGAAAGCAATTTTTCAAAAAAAGAATCTGTAACACAAAGTGCTTTAATAAAGAAATTGGAAATATTCTATACTAACAACTTAACAGCATACCTGAAAGCTCTAGGAAAATAAGGAAATGGAGCAAAGAGGCATAGACATCAGGAAACAGTCCAACCCAAGGCTGAAATCAAGAAATTAGAAACACACAGAACAAGAAAATGAAGTAACAAACCCAAGAGCTAGTTCTTTGAGAAAATCAATATGATAAATAAACTCCTAGCCATTGTAACTAAAAGGTACAGAGATAGTATCCAAATTTTAAAAATCAGAAATGAAATGGAAAACATAACAACAGAAATGGGGGAAATTCAAAAAATCATCAGATCTTATTATGAAAGCAAATATTCATCAAACTAGAAAATGTAGCCAAAATAGATTCCATGTATTAAAGTTAGCTCAAAATCACATAAACAGCCACATAAACCCTAGTGTAATAGAATCAATCATTAAATCTTCCAAATGCAAACAAACACACAACCAGATTGTTTTAGTGTTGAATTCTACAAGACTTATATATAAGAACTAATACAAATAGTCCTCAAACTATTCCACAAAATAGCTTTCATTCTATGAGGCTACAGAACCTCTGTAACCTAAACCACACAAAGACCAAAAAAAAAGAGAACTTCAGAGCAATTTCACTTATGAACATTGATGCAAATATATGTAATACAATTCTTGCAAACTGAATGGAACTGTCCATCAGAAATATCTTTTACCAATATCAAGAAGGGTTCATCTGAGGGAGGCAGGGATTGTTCAATATACAAAAAGACATCAACATTATCTGTTGTAAACAAACTCAAAGAGAAAACTCATGGGATTTGATGCTGAAAATGTCTTTGACTAAATAAAACACCCATTCATGTTAAAAGTCTTGAAGAGATCTGGAAATTAATGCATGTATCTAAGCATAATAAAAGCTGTATACAGCAAATTGATAGCCAACATCATATTAAGTGGAGAGAAACTTGAAGCAAACTCACTGCACACTCTCTCATTATCTAATTGATATAGTACTTGAAGTTCTAGCTAGAGAAATAAGACAAAAACAAACAAACAAACAAACAAACAAACAAACAAACAAAAAACAGAGATCAATGGGATCCAAATTGGAAGGGAAGAAGACAAACTATACTATAGTATACATCAGCAATGCATAAAACTCTACCAGAGACCTTCTATGCTGATACAAATCATCAGCAATGTGGGTGGATCTAAAATTAATTCAAATAAATTAGTTACCTTCCTTAATTGCAATGACAAATAGGCTGAGAAAGTAATATGCCCTCTTTGCAGCAATATGCACACATTACATAAAATAACTTGGCATGATTCTAACTAAACAACTACAAGATCTTTCTGACAGTCTCCCATCCTTTTCCTATCCTCCTGTCTCCAAGAGGATGTCCTCACACCCCCACACCCCTCACACCCTGCCAGGATTCTCCATTCCATGGGGCCTCAAATCTCTTAAGGGTTAAGTCCATCTCCTCTCATTGAAGCCAGACAAGGCAATCATCTGTTATGTATGTGTAAGGGGCCTTGGACCAGCTGCCACATACTGCCTGGTAGATGGCTCAGTGTCTGAAAGATCTTGGAGGTACAGGTTTGTTGAGAATGCTGGTCTTTCGATGGCATCGCCATCCTCCTCAAGTTCTTCCAGCCTTTCCCTAATTCAACCACAGGGTTTCCAGACTTCAGTCTATTGGTGTGTACAAGTGTCTGCTTCTGTCTCAGTCAGCTGGTTGTTAGGCTTCTTGGAGGGTAGCCATGCTAGGGTCTTGTCTGTTAGCACACCACAGCATATGTGTCAGCCCTTGGATCCTTCCCTTGAGATGGGTCCCAGTTTGAAGCAATCACTTGACCTGCTTTCCCTCAGGCTCTTCTCCATTTTTTTTTTACTTGCAGTTCTTTTATATAAGGAGACTTCTGGGTTAGAGTTTTTGATTGTGGAATGGCATCACCATTCATCCATTTGATTACTTGTCTTTATATTGGAGATAGATTCTACAAATTCCCTTTCCCCACTGTAGAGCATTTCATCTAAGGTCCCTTTCTTTGAATCTTGTTGTTCTCTTACCTCCAAGGTCTTTAGTACATTACAGAGTTAATTGCTACCTTCTATGTCATGAGATTATATATTTCAATTCAATCTGATGCTACTCTAGGATTCACTCCTGCTTACCCCCATACAATACTGATCATTTTCCCCTTTTCCTTTGTCCCTCACCTTCCCCTCTCTCATCCAGTTCCCTCCTTCCCTCTGCCCTGTTACAGAACTTGAAATAACAATTCTCAACTTCATATGGAAAAACAAAACCAAAAAAAAAGCCAGGATAACTAAATGAACCTGAACAATAAAAGAACTTCTAGAGGCATCACTATTCCTGATTTCAAGCTGGACTACAGATAAATGGTGATTAAAAAAAAAACACATTGTCTTCATTTAGAGATAGATAGGTTTATCAATGGAATAGAATTGAAGATCCAAAAATAAACTGACATACCTATGGATACTTTATCTTTTACAAAGAAGCCAAAATCATAGAGTAGAAAAAGAACATAGTGGACCGTGTGTCCTTGTTATATGTTGCAGCATCTTTGGGGCAAATACTAAGAGTGGTATAGTTGGGTCTTCATGTAGAACTATTGCAAATTTTCTTAGGAACCACTAAAGAAAGATTTCCACAGTGGCCTTATCTGCTTGTAATCCCATCAGCAATGGAGGAATATTCCTCTTTCTCCACCTCTTTGCCAGCATTTGCTCTCACCTGAGTTTTTTGCCTTTTTTTTATATTTGAATAGTATCACTTAGCCTTACTGATACAGATGCAGATGCTTGCAGCCAACCATTGGATTGAGCAGGCAGACCCCAATGGAAGAGTTGGGGAAGTACCGAAGGATCTGAAGGGGTTTACAACCATATAGGAAGAACAACAATAACAACCAATCAGACCCCCAGAGCTCCCATGAACTAAACCAACAACCAAAAAGTACACATGGAGGGAACCATGGCTCCAATTGCATATGTAGCAGAGGATGACCTTGTCTGACATCAAAGGGATGGTAGGCCCTTGGTCCCCCTAGTTTTGAATCCTAGTCATTCTATTTGTTGTAAGGTAGAATCTCAGCATCATTTTGATTTGTATTTCCCTGATGACTATGGATCTTAGGTATTTGTAGCTGTTTAAAACCACGTGGGATCAGGATCATCTTCATGTTCATCTGCCTCCGTGTTTGCTTCTCCTTCTTCCTCCCCCCACCCCCGCTATCTCTCTGTCTTCCCCAAACTCCTAGCTCTGCTTTCCTTTTCCTGTCTAATCACAGGCCTGCCACTTCCCTAATGTGATTGGACAGAGAAAATCATGCAATAGGGACTTGGCTTGGTTTTTACAGTAGACCTTACCAACATCGTCTGTTTCCTACTTGGGATTCCATGGGTCTTGTATATAGATGAAGAGGGTCTTGTGTTGTTGATAGAAGTAGTGATTGGTCCATGATCCTGGCATATTTATCTGGCAAGACAATATGGACAGCCCCTATATTCATCTGGCCATATTTTACAGTCATCTTTCACCTGGTCAAAGCAGAAGTATACAAAGAGGTCATAATATTTAGATGGAATGGTGGATATAGAAATGATAACAATTTTGATTGGCTCCTGGTATCCAGCTATGGAGCAGTTTTCTGACCCTATATGGAAAGATTTTGTTATCAGTGGAGGTTTACTGAACCTTGAATCTCCAGATGTAAGGACTACCTTGGATGGAAACGAACAGCAGCGGGTAATGAGAAGCCCTAGTGTAATCTAGTGGGGTTGAGCTGTGCTGCCAGAATGGAATCTCATTTTTCTTGGGTTGGGGACAAGGTGGGTTGTCTCAATGTCTTCTGGTGCTTAAGAGAGTGGGTCCTGTTGGAGTCAATGTGGAGAAATAAGAATCATTTTGAGGTTGAGGTTGAAAAGTAAGAGGTGAGCCGGTCTCTCTGGGCTGGTGTCCTGAGTGGACATTGAGCACAAGCTCTGCAGCCAGTCCCACAACACCCAGAAGAAGCTCCACTCCCAGGTGCTCTGAAACTCTCAGGATCAGAGGTGAGGGGGACCCAACATCTATCCAACACCAGGAGTAACTGGGACCTGCCGGACCAGGCACACAGGAACTCTGCCAGCAGAGTGGCTCAGGTTCCTTCCAGTCTCTGTGGGCTGGTGTCCAGACCTTGGGTGCAAGCTCTACAGCCAGTACCGCAACACCCAGAGGAAGCTGCTGCACTTCCAGGTGCTCTAACAAGCCCAAGGACACAGGATCCCGAAATCACAGGATCATAGTGACTATCTGAGTCTGAGGAGTTCTGATACAACCAGGATCACAGGAAGGACTGACTCCAGTCAGAATTAGCAAGGGCAGGTAGCCCTAGAGATAACCAGATAGCATGGAGCAAGCATAAGAAAATAAACAACACAAACCAAGGTCACTTGGCATCATTAGAACCCAATTCTTCCACCATAGCCAGTCCTGTACACACCATCACACCGGAAATGCAAGATTCAGATATAAAATCACTTATCATGATGATGATATAGGGCCTTAAGAAAAACATAAACAGCACCCTCAAAGAAATACAGGGGAACACAGGTAAAGAGCTAGAAGCTCTTAAAGAGGAAACACAAAAATCCCTTAAAGAACTACAGGAAACACAATCAAACAGGTAAAGGAAATGAGCAAAACCATCCAGA
>JADRCD010199924.1:3759-14048 GCA_019843815.1 Montemys delectorum
TTTCTTTTCTTTTCTTTTCTTTTCTTTTCTTTTCTTTTCTTTTCTTTTTTTTAAAAATGTTTTTTAAAATTTATTTATTATTTTAAATGAGTACACTGTAGCTGTCTTCAGACACATCAGAAGAGGGCATCAGATTTCATTACAGGTGATTGTGAGCCACCATGTGGTTGCTGGGATTTGAACTCTTGACCTTCAGAAGAGCAGTTGGTGCTCTTCCCGTTGAGCCATCTCACCAGCCCTCTTTTTTTTTTTTAACTGTTATTATTATTATTTATTATTTATTCACTTTACATTCGCTCTCCACTCCCCTCTTGGTCACCCCCTTCCACAACCCTTCCCCTCCCCCTTTCCCTTCTCCTCTGGGTAGCTGGGGGCCCTTTGGGTATCCTTCCACCCTGGCAAATCAAGTCTGCGAGGCTAGGCACATCCTCTCTAACTGACAAGGCAACACAGCTAGAAGAACATATCCCATGGACAAGCAACAGCTTTTGGGATAGCCCCATCTCCAGTTGTTCACATGAAGTCCAAGCTACATATGAGTGGGGAGGCCTAGGTCCAGCCTGTGTATGTGAGGTTAGTTGACTCTATTTGTCTTCCTGCGGAGTTGCTATCCCTTTTAGGGGGGTACAATTCCTTCTCCTATTCTTGCATAAGAGTCCCCAAGCTCTATCCACTCTTTGGTTCTAGGTGTCTGCATTTGTGTGAGTCAGCTGGTGGGTGGAGCCTCTCAAAGAACAGCCATGCTAGAGTCTTGTCTGCAAGCAGGATTGCAGTTTATTTTCTTTCTTGATTGGGGATTTGGTTTGTTCTTCTTTGTCTGTAGTCCTAAGGTACATTGAGGTACATTAGGGTGTCATTAGGTCATTTGCTTTAGATTTCTCTAACTAAGGCAGGCACCCAGAATTAATTACCCTCTGAAGACTACCTTCATTGCATCCTGTAGATTTTGGTATATTATGTTTTTATTTTCATTTGACTTTAGGGATTCTTACATTTCCTAAAATTTCATTAGGTCATCATTCACTATGCTGACTAATCTCTGAGTTTGTGTGTGTGTTCTGTATTTTTTCTTGTTGACTTATAGGCTTACTCCATTGTAGCCAGACAGAATACAAGAGATAATTTCAATTTTCACATATTTTTGAGACTTGCTTTATGTCCTCATTATGACCTATTTTAGAGAAAGTTCCACGTGCTCTTGAGAAAATTTGCATTCAGATGGAATGTTCTGTAGAGGTCTAAGTCCATTTGTTATGTGTTATTATTTACTTTATATGTTTGTCTTTTTTTTCTCTTGTTGAGAAGTCCCGTGAGAGTAGGGGATGTCTCCAGCTACTATTGTTAGTCTGTGACTCCCTACAAGTACAAATTATTTGTATTTAAGAAGTTGGGTTAATCTGTGTTCAAGGCCTGAAGGTTTAGAATGATGTTTTCTGTGGATCATACCTTTAATGAGTATGAAGCAATCACCTTTCTCTTTATTTATGCTTCTGCTTTGTTAGCTATTAGAACAGCAACATCTGCTTGTTTAGGTCTGTGTGCTTACCCTTCCCCATCCTTTCACCCTGATATAGGGCTGGCCTTTTGGGAAAGAGAAGCATTTCTTGGGGGCAGCAAACAGATGGTTACTGCCTTTTGATCCAGTCTACTGGTCTGTGATTTTTGATTGGGAAAATTGAGACCATTTATATTCAGAGTTATGACTGAAAATTGCATATTGATTCTTGCCATTTTATTGATTTCATAGTTTTGTTTATTTTTTTCCTCCTCCTCTCTTGTTGAAGTATTATTCTAGCATAATGTACTCAGGCCTGTGGCCCCATGGATAGATTTGGTTTTTGCTTCAGTCAATGGAATTCAAGTGTCTTCTATAGAGCTATCTTAGTGGTTATAAATTCCTTCAGTCCTTTACCATTGCCAGATTTTACTCTCCCTTTAATGATGACAGATAACTCTGCAGGATATAGTAGTCTGTATTATCAGTTGTTGTCTTTTAGAGCTTAAAATACAGCCATCCAGGCTCACCTGGCTTTTAAACTTTCAGGTAGATAATCTGCTGCTCTTCTGCTGTTCTGTTCTTCTGCTAGGCCCATCTTTACACATAAACTACTGTTTCTCATTGCTTTCAACATACTTTGTTCTGTATATTTAATGTTATGGTAATAATATAATGAGAGCAGTCCTTTCTGGTTTTGTCTTTTTATGTCTTTTGGTTTGTTTGTTTGTTGTTTTTGTTTTTTCGAGACAGGGTTTCTCTGTATAGCCCTGGCTGTCCTGGAACTCACTCTGTAGTCCAGGCTGGCCTTGAACTCAGAAATCTACCTGCCTCTGCCTCCCAAGTGCTGGGATTAAAGGCGTGCACCACCACTGCCTGGCCTATGTTTATTTCTACTTTTGGGTATATGTATGTTTTACCTGTGTATCTATATCTGTATCTATAGATATATCTGTATATCTGTGTACCACATGCTTGACTGATGCCTACAGAGGCCACAAGAAAGTGTTACATCTCCTGGAACTGAAGTTACAGACAGTTGTAAACCATAAGGGATGGGTACTTGGAATTAACCTCAGGTACTCTGAAAGAGTAGTCAGAGGTCTTAACTGTTGATCTGTCTCTCTACCCCCCCCCCCCCGTTATGATTCTTTTGACAATATTTTCTGTGTCTTTAGAATGAGATTCTTCTCCTTCTAAGCACAGCACATTACCCTTACACTTAGCCTGTTCAGAGTCTTGCGTGTGTCTTAGAATTCCCACTGGTACCTTATTATTCTATCTTTGTTCTTGTTGCTGTGTTCCAGTTTCTCCAGCCTGTCTTCAAGCTCAGATATTCTGTCTTCTCCTTGATTACTCTACTACTGGGCTTCCCAAGTAGTTTTTTTTTTATTTTTAAATATTTTATAATTTTTTTTATGTGGATGGAGGTTTTGCCTGCACGTATGTCCATGCACAATGTGCATGCTGTGACCTCAGAGGTCCAGAAGAGAACAGCGGTATTACAGATGGTTGTGAGCCAACATGTTGCTAGGAATTGAACCTGGGCCCTCTGGAAGAGCATCTAGTGCTCTTAACCTCTGAGCCATCTCTCTGACCTCTCCACAATTTTTAAATTTGGTATTTTATGTTCTTTATGTACATTATGTCAGGTTAATTTTTCGGCACTATTTCCATTTGATGCTTTGATGAATTCCACTGTGGTAGCTTACATCACCTTCCTTACTTCACTCAGATGCTTATGTTTTTATGGGCTTAATTTTCTCTTAAATTTCTTTTTAAAAAATGAATTAGTAATTTAATAAAAATGTTTATAAGGATTTCATACATCAGTACTGTACTTGCATCTTATCCTCTGCTTTCTTCCCTTCATGTATCATCATTTATTTTTAAATTATGACCTTTAAAAATTATTGGTGTGTGTGTGTGTGTGTGTGTGTGTGTGTGTGTATCTCAGTCTCTCTGTGTGTATAAATACAGCCTTCTGAGTCCTGTTGCTCATATGTATATGTGTTTAGGGCTGACCACTTGGGATCGGATAACCTACTGGGGAGCTCATCCCTGACACAGTCTGATTATCCCCCTTTCTGTAGTCATTAATTTCCTGTAGCTCTTCACTTAGGGGTGGGGCCTTGTGTATTTCCCCCTAGCCCACATTGCCATGTCAGCTATTGTCATTTTATAGGCATCGTTTAGGTGACCATATTGTTGCGATTTCCTGGGTCCAGCCTTCCTGTCATATAGTGAGTATACTACCTCATTCTTGATTGGGCCAGTTGATGAGGGAGGGCCCAGCCTAAAGTGGACAGACCATTGCCTGAGTTGGATCCTGTACTTCATAGATGAGCAGGAAGTGAGCTGAGTTCATGAATGCACACACTCATTTTCTCTCTGCTTCTAACTGTGGGTACATGGCTGCTTCAAGATGCTGCCATCTTGATTTCTCCCTAGGGATGGACTATGACTTGGAAATAGAGCTAAGACAAATCTTGTTTCTCTTAATTTGCTTTGCCAAGGCATTTTCTCACAACACTAAGAAGGGAAATTAAGATAATGGATCTGGGTGTACAAAGGTAAATATTATATTAACTTTGAAATGAATGAAAATATTGAGGTGGGTAAAGGAGAAAGTTGAGATACTGGCTGGGCTCTCAGATGTTAGAGATGGTATGGATGGCTATAATTAAGAAGTAAAAAATGTGTGTGTGTGTGTGTGTGTGTGTGTGTGTCGGGGTGGGGTGAGGGTAGTAGAAAGGAGAGGTATGAGAATAAAAGAGGAAGTTTAAGAAACACGGAGGCAAAGTACAGCGAAAATACGGTATTCGGCTTGGATGAAGAAGCACTCATAGCAATCCTAAAACCCTAACGGAGTAATACGCAGATAAAACCAAAACCAGCATGAGCTGTGGATGCAAGAGTGGAGATTTAATAGAGAATACAAGATAAGAGTACGTAAGGAGTGAGTTGCTATCATGGCTGTGTTGAGTTGAAAGGTGACGTTTTCAGACACCTCTGGCTCTAGAAGAGTAGTGATGTATACCAAAGGGGTGATGGGAGACGTTGGCCTGTGCCACTTTCCTGCTTGGTGTGTCACTGCTGTGTGGGGAATGAGAGGTTGTGAATCTTTTCCTGGCAGTTTCTTCAGACCTCTGCATTCAATAGCCTCTTTGGTGCAGCGTCTGGGTCTGGTGTACGTGGGTGTGGCAGTTCCTTCGCAGTCTTTACTGTTCTCCTCTGGGTAGCTTAGTCTGGCCACATGGTACTTAGAACTCAGGACTTGAAGCTCAGCTTTGATTCTCTGCACATCAACTGCCTTCTTGCCAACCCCTACCTCTGAAAGGGTCATGTTTGGTTGCTCAGGTGAGCTTTCAACCCTTAGCCTTGTCTTGTGAGTTAAACTGTTTGAGTTTTTTTTTTTTTTTTTTTTTTTATTTTAAAAACGATTCTCCAGTACATGCGAGAATAATAATAATATTTGTATTAATTTTCTCCTGCTAATTTGGCATTTGTCAGTTAAACTCATAGGCTTCAGTCAATAAAAAGAGGGGATAGAAAACCCCTATATTGCACAGTGGGCAATTTAAAGTCTCGAAATTGAAACGGCAAAGAATTGGGTCCTTTTTTTTTTTTTTAAAAAATCTGGTGAAAGTGGAGTATAGTAGGAAGAGCACAGGAGGAAGATTCCAGGGATCTCAGGTCTTCCCTTTTCTCTACCATTAACTAGGTTAGTGGGATAACAACCTCCCGGGACTCCACTTTCTTTGTTGCCAATTGAACTGGGCCAGGTAATCTCTGTGTATGTCCTTCCCTGCCTCATTGCTCGGTGACATTCAGGTTTGGAACTTAATGTAGCACAATTAGAGTCATGATGTAATTATTTTTCTGTTCCTTTTCTTTACCACTTTCTTAACTTGTACTTTTCTGGAGAGGTTCACTGGCAGGTGCAAACTGCATCTGCATAGATTAGATTTAATATCAATGATTTCTTTTCTTTTTAACTAGATATTTTCTTTATTTACATGTCATATGATTTCTCCTTTCCCAGTTTCCCCTCCAAAAACCAACCAACCAACCAACCAACCAAACACAAACAACAAGAACAAACCCCTGTTGCCTCCCCCCTCCCTATGCCTGCCACCCCACCCTCTCCCACTTATTGGCCCTGGCATTCCCCTACACTGGGGCACAGAACCTTCACAGGGCCAAGGGCCTCTCCTCCCATTGATGATCGACTTTGCAATCCTTTATTATACACATGCTGCCAGAACAATCAGTCCCACCATGTATAGTTCTTGGTTGGTGATTGAGTCCCTGGGAGCTCTGAGGGTACTAGTTAGTTCATATTGTTGTTCATCCTAAGGGGCTGCAAACCCTTCAGCTCCTTTGGTCCTTTCTCTAACTCCTTCATTGGGGACCTTGTTCTCAGTTCAATGGATGGCTGTGAGCCTCTACATCTGTGTTAGTTAGGTACTGTTAGAACCTCTCAGGAGATAGCTATATTAGGCTGGCTTGTCTTTCCTTCAGTCTCTGGAACTCCTTCCATGGGTATTTTGTTCCCCCTTTGAAGAAGGAATGAAATGTCCACACTTTGGTATTCTGTCTTCTTGAGTTTCTTATGATTTGTGGGTTGTTCTTCCTGTATTCTGAACTTCATTGCTGGTGGGATTGCAAGCTGGTACAACCACTCTGGAAATCAGTTTGGCAGTTCCTCCAGAAATAGGACATAGTTATACCAGAGAATCCAGCTATACCATTCCTGGGCATATACCCAGAAGATACTCCAACATGTAATAAGGACACATGCACCACCATGTTCATAACAGCCTTATTTATAGTAGCCAGAAACTGGAAACAACCCAGATGTCCCTCAACAGAGGAATGGATACAGAAATTGTGGTACATCTATACAATGGAGTACTACTCAGCTATTAAAAACAATGAATTTATGAAATTCTTAGGAAAATGGATAGATCTGGAGAATATCATCCTGAGTGAGGTAACCCAATCACAAAAGAACACACATGGTATGCACTCTCTGATAAGTGATCCATGATTTTCTACAGGATGGTGTCATTGTTAGGGTTTATGTTGTTATAAAGAGACAGCATGATCACAGCAACTCTTTTAAAATGAAACAATTCAATTGGGGCTGGCTTATAGGTCAGAGGTTTAGTCCATTACCATCATGGCAGGAAACATGGCCCCATGCAGGTAGACATGGTGCTGGGGAATGAGCTGAGAGTTCTAAATCAGCAGGCAGCAGGAAGAGAACTGGCTTGAGCTTCTGAGACCTCAAAGACTGAGCCCACAGTGACACACTTCCTCCAGCAAGGCTACCCGTATTCCAACAAGGCTACACCTTCTAATGCTGCCACTACCTATGTGCCAAGCATTCAAACACACGAGTCTATGAGGGCCATTCCTATACAAACCACCATAGATGGCTATTAATAAGATTCTATATTTTCTACAGCATAGAGTTTTATCAGCACTTTGGATGTAAGTAAAGCCTATTCATAGAATTTGGTGCAAGAATATAAAGGGTACAGTGAGGTAGCATTCTTGAATCCAAACCAAAGATGCTCTATGGAGTATTTCCTTTGTTTTTGCTGCATGTCAATACCCAGCACAGTCCTAAGAGCATCAATTAAATGGCTGAGCTTCTGTCCCCTTGGGATTCAGAGTGACTGTGTGGAGCAGGGAATTATGTTTTCCTAGAGGTTCTGATGTTTTACCTATTATATTACATATGAAAGAAAGAAACCTCCTTTAGAAAAAATTCAAATGTGGAATTCCACTAAGATGATTTAGCTAGAATGTCCAAAAGGGCATATTCCTTGGAAATTTTGTCTGAGGTTTATCAGTCAGTGGTCCACTTTCCAGAAGTTTGATGCTAGATTCCCTGACATTGGCACAGGTATAGACTGAGTGGGAATATCTGACTCTCTTGCTCTGTACCAGGCAGAAGCTGGATTTGGATGGCGTCGTGGAGAGCCATGGTTATTAGAAACTAATAGCCTTTGAATGACCCGCATGAATCCGGGCCTGTCACACTTTTCTGAGCCAGATAAACCTCATATTTTCCTTTTGTTTTTTGATCCTCTCTTACAATGCATGGCTGGCATCTGATTGAGCTTGTTCTTCCTGTCAACTGTGGCCAGTTGGAACCTGAGTAGGATTTAATTTTATTTTGAAAAATAAAGAAATGCAACAGTTCTTGCCCTGTGGGTACACAGAACAGTTGGTAGTGGTTACAAATGGGCTAATTGATAATTTCAGTGGATGCTATGCAGGCATATGAATAATGCATAGTGGTAGAAGTGTATGCTTCTCTGTACTTTACTAGGCAGCTTAACTGTCTGGTGGGCTAAGCAAATAATGTCACCTTTGCTTTGTGGATTAGCTTAGGCTGTGTTACACTCAAGATATATGTGTAATGTTTCTGTTGTTTTACCTCCCAACCCCCAGGGCCTTTAATATGTGCTCCAGACTTATTTAATGTGAGCTCAAGAAAAGCAGGGTCAGAAAAATAAATTGGCCGATACTATTCCAAAACCAAGATTTCACAGTGTCTGATAAATCAGGTAAAACTATCTTTCAATATTATTTGTATTCCTATGACCATTTTAGCTTGCCCAATTAGGCACTGCTTATTCCTAAAAAAATATTATGTACAAAGAATATTAGGAAATGATATATATCCTAGGTGTTAGATATGAGAATAAAGAATCTAAGATTCAAGAAATTTTCTTTTCAGCAGGTATTAATGTTGGAACAGAAAAGCTGTTGTACTAGAGGAAGGATGCAAGAGCTCAGGGCTCATGAGAAGAAATAGAAAGTGTGAACTCAGTGGATTTAGGTGCCATGATCTCACTTGGAGAACAAACTTTAAAAAAAGGAGAGAGATAGAGCGTTAATGGTTTGTGTTCTTTTATTCAGAGGGCAAATGGATAAGGTCTACACTGTTCGCATGCAAGACAGCGTATCTGGCTGCACCTCATCACTACTGGCAAGCAAATGCTCCTCGATCTTTCTGCAGAGATTCATGACAGAGGGTTATGCTGTGAAAGGCAGTCAAAATGTTTAGGAGAAGTGCTGAATGTAGTTTATCTAGACTTGTCTTGGAGGAGTATTAGAAGAAGCCAAGGACAAAATGGTTTAAAGTTGCATAATGGTGTGGCGTAGTTTTCTTTGGGGGGGGTGGATGGGCGGCGGATAGTAATCCTTTTTATTATCCATCTATCTATCTATCTATCTGTCTGTCTGTCTATTCATTTATTTAACTTGAAAACTTTTTTCTTTTTTTGAAATTAGATATTTCTTTATTTACATTTTAAATGTTATCCCCTTTCCTAGTTTCCCCTCAGAAAACTCCCTATCCCCATCCCCTGCTCACCCACCCACCCTCTCCATCTCCTGCTTCCTGGCTCTGGCAGTCCCTTACACTGGTGTATAGAGCCTTCACAGGACCAAAGACCTCTCCTCCCATTGATGACCAACAAGGCCATCCTCTGCTACATGTGCAGCTGGAGTCATGAGTCCCAACATGTGTACTCTTTGGTTGGTGGTTTAGTCCCTGAGAACTCTAGGTGTACTGGTTAGTTAATATTGTTGTTCCTTCTATGCAGTTGCAAACCCCTTCAACTCCTTGGATCCTTTCTCTAGCTCCCTCATTGGGGACCCTGTGCTCAGGCCAATGGATGGTTGTGAGCTTCCACTTCTGTATTTGTCAGGCTCTGGTAGAGCCTCTCAGGAGATAGCTATAACAGGCTCCTGTCAGCAAGCACTTGTTGGCATCCTCAATAGTGTCTGGGTTTGGTGAGTGTATATGGGAAGGATCCCCAGGTGGGGCAGTCTCTGGATGGCCTTTCCTTCATCTCTGCTCCACACTTTGTAACTTCTCCCATGGGTATTTTGTTCTCCCTCCTAAAAAACGACCGAAGTATTCACACTTTGGTTTTCCTTCTTCTTTAGTTTCATGTGGTCTGTGAATTGTATCTTGGGTATTCCAAGCTTCTGGGCTAATATCCACTTGTCAGAGAGTGCATGCCACATGTGTTTTTTTTGTGATTGAGTGCTACTCAGCTATTAAAAACAATGAATTCACATATGGTATGCACTCTCTGATACGTGGTTATTAGCCCAGAAGTTCAGAATATAGGAAAAACAACCCACAAACCACAAGAAACTTAAGAAGAAGGAAGACCAAAAGGTGGACATTTCATTCCTTCTTAAAAGGGGGAATCAAATACCCATGGAAGGAGTTGCAGAGATTAACTATGGAGCAGAGACTGAAGGAAGGACAAGCCAACCTAAATATAGCTATCTCCTGAGAGGCTCTGACAATACCTGACTAATACAGATGTAGAGACTCACAGCCATCCATTGAACTGAATACACGGTCCCCAATGAAGGAGTTGGAGAAAGGTTCTATGGAGCTGGAGGGTTTGCAGCCCTTTAGGACGAAGAACAATATGAACTAACTAGTACCCTCAGAGCTCCCTGGGACCCACCCGCCAACCAAGGACTATACATCGTGGGACTGATTGTTTTGGCAGCATGTGTATAGTAGAGGATTGCAAAGTTGATCATCAATAGGAGGAGAGGTCCTAGGCCCTGTGAAGGTTCTGTGCCCCAGTGTAGGGGAATGCCAATAAGTGGGAGAAGGTGGGGTGGCAGGCATGGGGATGGGGGAGGCAACAGGAGTTTGTTCTTGTTGTTTTTGTTTGTTTGTTTTTTTGGAGGGGAAACTGGGAAAGGAGAAATTTACATGTAAATAAGAAAATACCTAATT
>JADRCD010199925.1:1713-15731 GCA_019843815.1 Montemys delectorum
CACACACACACACACACACACACACACACACACACACACACACACACCAGTTCTCCAAGACTGAACAAATAGGGAAACGAATCACTTCTCAAAGTCAAGTAAGATGCTATACTGTAAAAGAAATACAGGTTTCTGGCCAGACACAAATCCACCCTGACCTAAATTCTCAAACATCTGAGCAAGGCAGCGTGCAGTGTGTTACAAATATCTCACAATTCAGACTGCCTAGCCACACCTCACCTAGGACTAACTAGAGTCACTCTGGTATTCAAATCCTACCTGAGTTGGGAACTGACCCTTTATCTTTAATACTGTCTACCTGCACCCCTCCTTTCAATGGAATCCCATCAAAGACTAGCCCATACAAGCAAAGTAAGTTGGTGTCCACTGAAAGAGAGCTTTGGAGAAATTATGCTGACTCGGTGAAGGACTGAAGAAATGCAGAACAGCTTCCTTTATTGTAGAATTTTTCGTGTGACAGAGTAGTTCAGATTCAAGGAGTTCTGTTGTAACAACCTTGGTTCAACCAAAATAGATTGTACCATCTTTGAAGTACAATTATCAGAATTTCGCAGTAATCGGAGAAACCATGGACAGCGCCCAGGCTTATATAAGCTCTTACCATCTGAAACAGAAAGAAACCTTTGCAATAGTACGTGAAAACTACTAATTTTGTAGACAAGTAAAATAAATCTGCCCCCAAAGGTTGTGTATGATTTTACCCTCCCCAAGGTTACAGAGAGCTGAAACACAACGTAAGTGTGTTTGTCCAAGTCCAGGTGTGTCTCCTCTGTTTCTCAGCTCACTAGGACAGCACATGAGAGAGGAGAAACAGGCAACTCAGGCAGGGGACAGATGGTATTTCCCCCTTCCAAACCTGTGCATGCGAATGTATCTCCATCTCTCGTTTGAAGAGTTAGACTTCCCATCCACACCACAGGGAACATGTCCTGACTCCTCTAACAATTGTTCTAGCTTGCTTTCTGTTGCTGTGATTTAAAAAAAAAAAAAAAATGACTAAGAGCAACTTGGGGAGAAAAGGGTTTATCTGGCTTACAGGTCTATCATATAGTAGAGTCAAACAGAAACTCAGGGCAGGAGCCTGGAGGCAGGAACTGAAGCAGAGAACATAGAGGAACATTGCTTACTGGCTTGCTTCCCATGGCTTGTTCAGACTGCTGGTGCTCATATCACACGGGTCCTCATACAACACAGGACCGCCTGCCCAGAGGTGTCACAGTCCATCATGAGCTTGGCCCGCCCACATCAATCATGAATTTAAAAAAAAAAAAAGCCTCATGGACTTGCCTACAGGCCAGTCTGATGGAGGAATTTTCTCAGTTAAAGTTGTCTTCCCAGATGATCCCACTTAGCATCAAGTTGACAAAAAACTAACCAGCACAGCAGTCATTATTAATCATTACAAGAGGACAGGAGTAAAAGCTGGAAAAAATTACTTAAAGAATTATTTCAAGGGCTCCAGTCACCAAACATTCCTGGCCTCAGGATGTCGAAGGAACTCTTCAGAACCGCAATCTGGAGGCTGGATAAGTTCATAGAGGATCACCTCCTTCCTGACACCACGTTTCTTACTGAGGTCAGAGCAGACATGGAGTTCATATGTGCTTTCCTGATGGAGAGAGGCTTCCAAGGTGCTACCCACCCTGTGAGGGTCTCCAGGGTTGGGATGGACGGATGGTTCCTATGACGAACACACCGTGCTCAAGGGTAGGTCAGAGGCCGACCTTGTGGTGTTCCTTAACAGTCTCACCAGCTTTGAACATCAGTTAAAGTGAGAGTTCATTGAGGAAATTTGAAACACTTGTGCCAGTTGCAGCAAGAGAAACCATTTAAACTGAAGTTGGAGGTCCAGAGCTCAGAGCAGCCCAACTCCAGGTCTCTGAGCTTCAAGCCGAGCTCCCCCTGTGCCAGCAGGAGGTAGAACTTGATGTGCAGCCAGGAACTACGATGTCCTGTATGAACTGAGAAACTACAAGCACTTAGACTCCAATTTAAAAAAAAAAAAGAATTATTTTAATACTCATCTTAAGAAATGACGAGGCCCGGACTAGGTGGTAAAGTGGGTGAGAAGGGATCAGATATTGACTGCTTTGAAGGCAGTCGATAGGCTATGTTCAAGTCCTGTATAGAAAGGTGTGAAAGGAAACAGAATCAAACAGAGAGAGGAGAAAGAGAGGACACAAGAGGTCCGAAGCCCGAGCTCTCAAGCTCTCCTCACTTGGAGTTAGGAATTTGTGGACAATGCTCCAAAGGAGCACGAGAAGGAATAGCTAGTAAACAAGAGAACCAAGAGAAGGGAGAACATGAAACAGGAAGTGACCAGATGCTGGAGATCAAGTCTGAAGATGAGCACTGGGCATGACCATCGGGTCACAGGTGACTCGAGCAGAAGCCAATGGATTGATGGAGAACAACATACAATGATGGAGGCTTGCACCACTGAATTCTCAGTTCCATTTTTAAAAATTAGTTATTGTTAGTTTTAAAATTGTATTATTGTATTATTTTGTGTGTGTGTGAATGTTTTGCTGACATGAATGCACCATGAGCGTGCAGTATCCTCAAAGGTCAGAAGAGGTGACAGATCCCCCCAAAACTGATGTTAGAAATGGTTGTGTGCTGCCATGTGAGCTAGGAATTGAATCCAGCTCCCAAGAGCAGCCAATGATACTAACCTCTGAGCCATTTCTCCAGTCCCTAGGTCCACTTTTAAAAAAAACTCCAAAGACAGAGCCTGGTTAACCTGGCCCAGGCCAGGTATTCATCTTGGGTAAGGGTCACATGATGAGTCAGAGACAGACTCAACACCAATGTGGGACCTCCAAAGGGCACATGAGAACAGGGCATTGCCAAGTAGACCCATGTGGATGGAGAAGAAAGACAGTTTTTGGAGAGAATGAAGCCATTCTCATAGCTGTGTATGGAAAGCCAACAGTTTCCATGAGGCACGATCTTCCCTATGTTGGGTCTATAACTTAATCTTCAACTGTAAGGGAAGGTAGGAAGC
The DNA here is from genome assembly GCA_019843815.1 of Montemys delectorum. Taxonomy (NCBI): domain Eukaryota; kingdom Metazoa; phylum Chordata; class Mammalia; order Rodentia; family Muridae; genus Montemys; species Montemys delectorum. The sequence continues at coordinate 4,742 of JADRCD010199925.1, forward strand.
ACAAATTTCACAGAACTATTGCCAGATTAGATAAAGAAGAGAACATGGCAGTGAACTCTGCCTGCTCTGACTTCAATAGGAGGCAATGAGTTACTATGAGAAGCATAAAGGTTCCTAGCATATTTCCAAGATGGCAGCCCACACATGCCTGGCTCTTCTCCAGCACTGTGCCTCGTGCTCCAGGAGGAAGCTGCAGACACGTGTGTGAAAACAAGTGAGGCTAGTGCAAGAACAATATGGTTTCCCTCCAAGCTGATATTTCAGAAGTGCTAGAAAGCACACCCTTAGTATTTTTCAAAACATAGCAGAAAAATGTATCCCAGGAGGAGTTCAAAACCAACAGTGGTATGAGGCTCTAAAGCACAACAAAAAATATTGCCAAGGAGGGAGAGGAAAGAGGCAAATAAAAAAGCCTCCTGCGATTTTTTTTCTTCTTCTGATACCTCCACACCATGGGGATTTGTCTTTATTCCCTCATTCGGCTTCTGACAAAACATCTCATCCAAAGTGTTTTTAAATAAAAAGAGATCTTAAGGATCCACAGGCTCAAATGAGTTCAATCACTCACAGGCTGCATGTTACATACTTAAGGAGGCTTATTAATTCTTTGATACAAATGAGTTCCATTTGAAGAAAAGCCTGAGGGAATTTTGTTTCTACCCATTCAGCATTGAGACTACTTAAGAACCATAAGGCCAGTGTGCCTGGAGTCGGAGATGCCCTGTCTTAGAGCAGTGCAAGAGAATATCTAGTAAGTCTCCAGGCACTCTCTTTCTTTCTTTGATACTTTTCAGATATATTTTTAAATTAACTTATAAAACTGTATGCATGTGTCATATACAGTATATTTTAAAGTATGCGTACATCATGGAATGGTTACACCTAACAGATGTATTGCCTCCCAGGCATCATTTTTGTGAGAACTCTAAACACATTTTTTAGGGCTACAGTATGTTGTAATTATCTACAGGCATTATACCACAGGTCTCCTGATCTTAAAGGTATTTATTTCTCCTCCTCTTGTGTTAGCTTTGCCTTTCAAATGGCCACATAAATTATGATGCTGAACGTATGGCAGCTCCGAGTCTGTTTAGCTGGTATCAGGCTAGACTTTATTCTTACTTGTATTTCCTATATAATCATGATTACTTGTATTTGAGCCTACTATAGTTCTGAAATAAAAATAAATTCCCATGTTGTTTCTCTTTTGAGTATAAATTCTTGCACAAGGGCTACATCTTACATTACGATGCTTTAGAACCATTTATTGCTATGCCTCACTATATCGTGTGGCTGGGTAGTTCAGTGTTCCCTTTGTGCCCTTGGCAATGGAAGAAGCAGTTGTACTTACTAGAATGTGCTATGTACCCCTGTTGTCCCCAGCATCCTATGACTGGGCAGAGCTATAGTATTGGCTTTAGGGACCAAACTATAAATGAAGATAGCTTGGAACGTACACGTGGATGTGAACTCCCTGGCTCCTTGATTCCCAAGAAAGCAAAGGGAAGATAGCTGTTAGCAGTCTCTGACCTTAAAGGATGAAAAACTTAAATAGTTGTGTTGAGCTATGGAATTAGAGATTTGACTTGCTAGGGTATAGCTTAATGAGTCTGGACCATCCAGGACCCTCCCAATTATTTTCCTTCTGATGTGTTAGACAGAAGGGCTGTTTGTCTCTGCAATTAAGAAATCCTAAGTTCATAAAACATTGTCATTATAATCATCCTTCAACTGGATTCCTTGTTATTTGTATCCTTTACCCACTCCAACCTAACCTTCAGAATTCTGCTGGTACAACCTTCACCCGACTCACGATGGATCATTTACTTCTTCATTATTCACAGACACGAGCTTGACTCTTACCTCCACCTATTGGCCTTATCTCCTTTATCACCTCACTCTAGAAACCCATTGACCTCTATTTGTCCAGAACAGTCTATGCTTTGTGTTCTGAGGATCTGGCCATCTACTCCCTCTGTCAGGAGAGTTACTTCCTTATTTCTGTAATATCTGGCCCATCTCAAATGCTAGCTGAGTTTTTCTTTAGCCTTTTAAGTACCTGGCTGTTCAGTTCAAACCTGTTGGCACACATTTCTTTTAGTTTTAACCTTTGTCTACTTGGTTGTCTTTTCTATTAAAGCTTTTTAAGAGGAAAAAAACAAAACAAAACCAAAGTTGCATTTTTCTTTAGTCCCCTCAGCTTTGACATCAGTAGCTCAGAGCCTTATCTAGAACTAACAGCATTAAAGGTTTCTGTTGAGTATGGCTTCTATCTAATCATATGGCCACAAAACTTCATTAATCCTTCTCATATGTACAATAGGTTCAAGTCAGTGCATAGAGGCAGGTGGGGTACTAAGCAAAGAGAAAGACTGGGCAAAATGTCTGTTTATACTCCAGCGTCTTCACATAATCACTTAACAGTGGCAAGCCTCGCTTTTCTGCCACATGTTAGGGCCAAGTATATTTAACTCTCAGAGTATTAGGCACAGGGCATTATGGGTACCAAGGGCAAAACCATCAATCCCCCACCCCCACCCCCATCAACTCAGAGATCAGGAAAACTGAACTCTTGGTGTGACTGAAGATTCATCTCTTGGTAAAAGTTTAACTTTATTTGTTACAGTTATTTCTAAAATTCAAGATATATTTAAATGTGTACTAGGACTGGTGAGATGGCTTAGGAGATAACAGCACCTGCTGTGGAAGCATGGTGAGCTACGTTCAATCCTGGACCCCATATGGAAAAGCCAAAGGCAGTGGCACACATCTGTAATTACAGCATTCCTATGGAGAGAGAGGGAGAGACGGGAAATGGAGACAGAATTGCTGAGAAACATGAAGAATCGGGAACATCAGAAATAAAGAAGGCTTTGCCTAAACCGGGTAGAGGGCAAGAACTGACTCCCTAAAGCTATGTGTCCTGACTTCCACACACATGCAGTAGCGTAAGCACGCCTGTATGTTTGTGGGCATGCATGGACACATGTGTATGCACGTGTACACACATACACACACGCACGAATAATAAATAAAAAGGGCTATCGGCTCTTCCCTATTTCAGAAACAGCTGTAGTGCCAGCCGCACCTCTGAGCTGTGAAGGGCAGGGTGAGAGTGAAGAGATTTGGTAGTTTTGGGTGCCTGGTCACTAGAGATATTTTCAACTTGTGCAAAGTGCATATTGTTCTCATCAAGGATCCCTTCATTGACCTCAGGTACACGCTATACATGTTTCAGTATGATTCTACTCATGGAAATTTCTACCACAGAGAGAAACAGGAGATTTGTCATTAACAGGAAAGCTATCTCAATCTTGAAGGAGAGCGAGCCTACCAACATCAAAGGGAGTGCTGCTGGTATTATCTTGTGGATTCCAGTGTTTTGTTTTGGTTTTTTAATTACCGTCTCTGCATCTTCTGCTGATGCCCCCCGTGTTTGGAATGGGTGTGAACGACGGGGAGTATGACTACTCATGCAGGCTTGTTAGCAATGCCTCCTGCACCACCAACGGCTTAGGCCCCTAGCCATCATCATCTACTCCCGAGCAGAGTCTGTGCTATAACCACCACCCAGAGGACTGCACATAGGCAGCCCTTCTAGGGAACTATGGTGCAATGGCCATGGGACTGCCTAGAGCATCATCTCTGAATCCACTGGTGCTTCCAAGGCTGTGGACAAAGTCATTTCAGAGCTGAGCAGGAAGCTCACTGGCGTGATCCTTGATGTTACTACCCGTATCCGACTTGTCACCTGCAGATCTGACTTGTCACCTGCAGAACGCTGACAAATACAGCAATACGAAGAAGGTGGTGAAGCTGGGAGTGTTGGGCTTTCTTAAATGGCATCCTGAGCTACATGAGCTTGTCTCTTGCAACTTTAACAATGATGACGATCACACTTCTCCATCAGATGCAGCCACAGTGAGACTGTTTAACTTGGATAAAAGCAAGGGACTGGAGGGCCTCGTGATTCCATTGGCCTCCAAAGAGTAGGAAGCCCTGGGTTACACATCCCAGCAAGAACAGAGGAGAAAGGGAGAGGTCCTCAGCTGCTGAGGCATCTCTGCTCCAACTTAACCCTCCCCCAAGCTCTTCCCCTTACAATTTCCATTGCAGAAACCAAGAAAGAGAGGAGCCCCACACTGCCCATACATCAATAAAGTTCACTATACCCAAGGAAATTAATAAGTAAATAGAATTTGAAAAATTAGTAGATTAGTAGAAAAAATTGACTATGTGCATTTAAATGTGAGGGAAACAATCTTCATTTTGATAATTTTTCTTAACATCAGATTGGTAATTCCAAATTTAAATTTAACTTAAAAAGTTAAATTTAAAATGAAAAGGAAAATCTAGTAGCCAGTAAATTTAGAAAGAAATTACTTCCTCCAGAGGACTCATTATAATTCTGTACTTATGTAGATGTTTGATGTGTTAAAAAAAGAGTCTTTAAATTTTTTTCTTTATACTTCTAATTTTCAAAAATCTCGATTATCACCTGAAAGCAGAATTTAAACCACAAAGACCGAGCCTGGCCTGTGAATTCTAAGCACTGGGTAACTCTAGTTCTAGTGATTTTCAATGCTTGTTTGTCTCGTGGGCATCAATGGCCACAGAATACACACCTTATAGAGGGTTTGCATGCTTTCCTGATTCTGAACTTCCACCACCGAAGATGAAGCTTGGGCTCGTTGATTGAAGGAGGAGTTCGGGGAGAGATGCTGTTCTAGGTCAAGATGTTAGGATGGGACAAATCTGCTCTGTGTACTAGGCGAGAGTGAAATATCACCAGAGATGCAAGAATAGAAAGGTAGCAGACATGGTGGCTCATGCCTTTAATCCCAGCACTCTTAATGCAGAGGCAGGCAGTTCTCTCTAAGTTCAAGGCTAGCCTGGTCTCCACAACGAGTTACAGGATAGCCAGAATATAGTGAGACCCTGTCTCAAACAAACAACCTAGAAAACTATTGTAATTTAAAGTCATAATAGAAAGATACTCTTAAAAAAATCATAATAATTTGGATAAAAACAAAACCAAACCAAGGGCTGGGAGTCACAATCATTAATGCCAGATCTTGAGAGGCAGAGGCAGGTGGATTTCCATGAGTTCAAGGCCGGCTAACCTTGGGATGACATAGCAAGAGTCTATCTCAAAAACAAAATGAAATAATAATACTACTTCTAGTAATTATTAGATAAATATGTTAAATATGAAGTTATGAGGGACATTTAGAATCCACATGGCTTTTTCATTAAAATTTTGTGTACACCCCCTGAAAAGGACCAGCTATAGTAACAAATAATCCCCAAATATTTTATGCACTTATTAAAAATATTTCTTTCTTAAGCTATACACACATCCAAAGTAGGCTTTAACAAAGTTAGTCAATGTTTGGAAAGTAGGCAGTCGGAGACCCCAGGTCAGTGTGCTTCTGGCACTGCTCATGTTGAAAGTAAAAAAGATAGCTGGGCAGTGGTGGCGCACGCCTTTAATCCCAGCACTTGGGAGGCAGAAGCAGATGGATTTCTGAGTTCTAGGCCAGCCTGGTCTACAGAGTGAGTTCCAGTATAGCCAGGGCTATGCAGAGAAGCCCTGTCTCCCCCCACCCCCACCCCCAAAAAAGTAAAAAAAGATGTGATGATTTTCACACTACAATTAAAGTTCCTTTCCAAAGTACTCCAAGCCACTTTGATTCCTAATTGTTGTTTTTCCAAAGGAAGTTATAGGGCCACCACTGTTCATCTGAAAGACGCAGGAAATATCATGCAGTAGTTGTAATGACAACATCCAGGAACTAAAGGGAAGAGCCCTTTAAGGACCTGACAACCTACATGTCACTCCCGTGGCTGGCTCAGCTTCGGCAAATGGCTCCTCTCATCAGAAGGTGATGGTACTGATGGGGCCCCCACCCTCTGTGCAGAAAGGGTGATGAGTGATCACTTCCGACTTGGGAGTGGAATTGGCTATCCATGTGTCTAGGCTGATTGGTTCAACTTAGGTGAGTCTATTGGGAGTGTATTGGGTTCTTCAGTCTCAAGCAAACACTAGATGGAAAACATCCCTGCCCTATGTGCATGTAAAGTTAGCAGGGAGTTCAGATCTGCTGCTGAGGAGGTTATCGTAAGAGATAACCAGAGTTAGGTTGGAACAGGAGATAAGGACTCTTGGGAGAGCTCCATGGAATGAACTTTAGTGACTAGTGACTGGGAAATCTAGGCTCCATTGGATAGGACACAGAAGAACTGAACAGTGAAAAATAATGGCAGAGGGAGTTAGGAAAGAAGAGCAGGAAGCAGGCCAGCCTGCTGACAGAGGGATGAGCTGGAACAGGCTTGCTGCTTCCTAAGATGTCTAGACAACAGAGAACGTAAAGACCTTCAGTCTCCAGCAGGAGAATCCTCTCTGTCAAGTCATCTGTTACCTAGAAAACTCCATCCCTTTCCCTGAATAGCAATATTTAGAGTCAGAGACAGGTCTATAAGAATGAGGTTCAGAAAGGGTGATAAGTGATCACTTCTGACCAAGAAAGATCACGAAGAGCATTAGCAAAGGCTAGGGTTGGAACAGACACCAGCAGAGGACTCTCCGTCTTATGAGGTAAACAAAAGAAGATGTGTCAGATAGTGAGAATACAATGAAGGTATATCTGGGTGGTGCTGCTATGGTAGAGGTTGTTCAGCGACTACTTCCTGGCAGAAATAAGATCCAAACCATCATAAAAGAAATATAAACGATGCCAAGGTGGCTGAGTGAGTAAAGGTGCTTGCCACCATGCCTGATGACCTGAGACCCACATGGTAGAAGGAGAGAATCTATCATGTCATGTCATATCATATCATATCATATCATGTCATATCATATCAGTTGTCTTCTGAACTCTACACATGGTCTGTGGCACATATGTCTGTTTTCTCCGTTCTCTATGCATCCTAAAAGAAATCAAATCTTCACAAAGACATATAGAAGTTACAGCCTAGAGGTTTGTTACAGGTGTAGGGTACACTGTGAACAAGAAGCCAGAGTGTCAGATTGAGAATGAGTGAGCCTGATTGTGCTCAGTGCAGTTGGACCCTAAGCCAAAGGCCAGAAGAGCTAAGAGGTGAAGCAAGAGGGAGAACAGATCCGAATCATGGAGCATCTTCGATGGCACAATAAAGAATTTGAATATCTCTTGGTTGTCTTAGTCTGTTTGGGCTCATAAGAAACTAAGAATGAATAATTTACAAACAACAAAAACTCCCTTCTGAGTTCTGGAGAATAAGAATTTTAGGGTCAAGGAGCTAGCAGATTTGGCGTCTGCTCTCTGCTTTGTTGACCACACCTCTAACTATATCTTCATAGGCTGGAAGAGGTGCAGGGGAGTTCTGTTGGCCACTTTTATGAAGACACTCATACATAATACAGTATTTGTGATGTAATCATTTTTCCTAGGGCCTGACTTCATATACTAGTGACTTTGATGTTAATGGGGAGAAAAGAGTTATCTACTGGAATTATAGGAGCTTGGCTTTAACAAATTGTATAAGACTAGCAGGCCAGAGCCCAAAGCTTATTTTTCAAAGACAGTATGAATTGAATTGTAGTTGAGATAACAACGCTAAGAAACCCAGATGAAAATGTGAGGATAAAATAAGCCTAGCATGTGGTTACACAATCCCTATCATGGGTGTTACTTAGGTATTTGTATTACTCTGTCGGATAAGCAAAGTGTGTTTGTGAGTTAAGTCAGTGGCACTTATCATTTTGCAGAAAAGCCTCTGTCTGTCTGATGCAGGTTGGTGGAGGGGCATCGTGAATTGAATAAAACTCTGAGCTAACTCCATTCGCTCCTGTTGTCACTATAGTGATGACATCAGATCAAGATGTGTCTCTTCTCTTGACTGGCCTTGCTCCTTCTTATCCAGGGCTGCTTCTCTGGGTTGGCTCACTCACACTTCCACAGTCTCCAGGGATCAAGGGCCTTTGCCTGTACCTTAGAGAAGCTTGGGAAGGGAGCCTCTTCAATGACAACAAAGTACAGGGACCCCCATCCTGAACTTAGTGTGAATAGGAGACAGAGTAACAATTTTGTCTCCTTTGGGTCAAGCTCTGGGATCAGAGACTAGTGTAACAATCTCTTGGATCCGGAAAAAACAAAGGCCTTTCTCAATTCTCTGCTCAAGCCAGAGTTTGGGCCAAAGCAGCTTTCTTAGCAATCACTTGATATATAAGCGTATTATTTCCTTGCCTGGCCCCACCACCACTTCTGGAACTAGCTGGAGACACTCTACCAGTTCTCTGACAGTGTGTTCTTTATTCCTGTAATCCTGCCTTGCTCCTATTTCAAACCTGGTTGTTTGCTTCTCTATCATTGCTCCCTCTTAATAATTGCCTTAATTGGATGGCACCCATTTCCCATAATCCTTTCCTTTGGTCTTATAACTGTAAGCCTTTGTTAATTTTGTTGTTTTCTTTCTGTGAGTTAATTACTAACATATTATGAGTATGAATTTTCGTTTAAGAGAGAGGAACAACTTCTAGTCAAATTGTAAAAAGTAATTTAATACTTTGACACACTCCTGCTTTAAGATTTAGATATGAGGTATAAAACAACTGAGAAGAAAAAGTACTAAGTACTGGAAACACTTGCAATTACAGTTTTGTAGGTAAAATGGTAAAATTTTAGTAATGTTCTTAACTTTCACTTTAAAATGCAACTGACCTAGGGAAAAAAAAAATAGATGAACTTCTTTTGGACGTTAGAAATGAGCTCATAAGAAGGGTTGCAATTACAAGCCTACGGGGTTCTGGGTCAGAAAGCATGAAGTAGCTAACACCAACCACAGGAATCTTCTGTAGAAACTGAAGGACTGGACACATGTTCTTATAAAGGTCGGGCATTAGAATGTAGCCCTGCTTCAACCACCACCCTACGGCCTTTTGAAACACAGGGTGTTGTGTTCTAGACCAGGGTAGGAAAAGATGTAGGCACAACTACAAAACTCCTGGAATGAAGGGAAACAAAGACAAAAAAGGAAAACAAAACCCACCCAATTAAAAACAAGCCTCCAAATTAGGAACTACAAACTCATAAGTGAATCTAATGCTAAGACATAAATTGATTAGAAATGAGATCAATTTTTGATGAGTTATCATGATGAATGTAAAGATGATCTAGCCATCACCCTACCTTTATGAGTCTCACAATTTTGCACTGGTTTTTTTTTTTTTTTTTTTAGAATTAATATTTTAGTGAAGAAGAGTGCGCTACCTCCAGCAACGAGTAACCAAGTAACAAATTGTCTACCTTTATCTGTAGACCACCAGCCCAGAATCGTTTTTGTAAGGAGGATTCCATCAGTCAAAGGATTTATAAGAGGATGGCAGCGCGAATTATTATTACTACTTTACCTTGACCCTGGTTCTTAATACTTGTATTAATTTAGTCTAGCAGAGGCTTTACGTTGTTTATACTTAAGGTCTTCAAATGAAAGGCTACATTTATCATAAAGAACTGTAAAGCAGAAATGACAAACAAAATCTAAAATGAAAAGGAGTAAATAAGAAAGCCTGGGAACAGGGAAAAAAAAATAGACCTTGAAAAGTGAAATTTTATCCTTGCAGGGCTAACTAATGAACCGGACAGGAGTGGTGAAAAACTTATTCAGAGCTTAGTGCAGAGGGACAAAGGGCTAAGGACATGGAGGAGACAGTAAGTCTCAGAGGAGGGCCTTTGGATACATTCTGACAGTGTGTAGCCATTCTTAAAAACAATGTTATATTTAATGAAAATCGACATATGTAGTAGGATTGTGCAAAACTTGCAAAAGAATAATAAACGCCAGATTCAAGAAAAGCTATTTCTTCTGAAGTAGGCAGGGGATGGGGGAGGGGTGGAAACGGAATCACATGGCCACAGGCACACAGTTCCTTAACCTCTTACTGCCTTCCTTAGAACACTACTTCTGAGGCAGGCAGGCTTTTCTGGGACACACATGAACACAGCCTGTTTGTTACCTGGCCCTTTCCTTGCATGCGATTAACACCATCTGCTACCTATATCTACATTCTTCCCCAAATATTATGTATCTAAAGAAAAAAAATAACAAAATGTTAAGCTTTATTGGGATGGGTGCCATGGGTAACGGCCTTCATTTTGGTCTCAGTATATCTCTTTGTCAAATGGAAATATTTCATTTTTAAGTCAATTCATGAAGTTAAAAATAAGAAGCCAGGTAATTAGCATAAGCGTTTCGAGCTCTTTCTCTAGAATGAATTTCTTGGAGTCATTTCCTACCGCTCCTTACATATGCGAGTCTCCAAATCTCTCTGGAGCCTAGCTGCCTCATCCAAGTGGTAGCTGTAATCTGGCAAGGTAGAGTAAGATGGCAGCCATGGCCCCGCCCCCGCCCCCCGCCCCCGCCCGACCAGCCCTGCCTTGTTGCAGGTATATCCAATTAAACATGACAACTAGCCAAGTGCTAAATCAGCTTCATGGGACTAAGGAACCTGTGAGAGTGACAATGGTGGCTACTCTCAGTAAGGCAAAAGGAAATGGCTGTGAGAGAAGGCCAGAGTTGCCCACCATCCCTCCCCTATCAGTTCTGAGCTTTGTTTTGCTTGAAGGAAGAGGTGTAAGGTGAGGGTCTGATACTAAGGTCTAGTTCCCTGATTGGTTCTTGATTTGTCAATAAAGAAGGCCTGGTAAGGTCTAGTTCCCTGATTGGCTCTTGATTTGTCAATAAAGAAGGCCTGGAGCCAATTGCTGGGTGGAAAGGACAGTTGGGGGGTGGGGAGGGAGGGAGAGACAGAGACAGAGAGAGACAGAGACAGAGAGACAAAGAGAGGGAGGGAGAGACTGAGAGACAGAGGCAGAGAGAGAGAGACAAAGAGAGAGGGAGGGAGAGACTGAGGCTTTTTCTGCAGTGCTCTGGAGGAGGGAGAAAGCAGCTATCATATAAGGCCTCAGAAAGAGCTAGGGCCTGTGGCTTTTGCTACAGGCAGTGGCCA
>JADRCD010199925.1:15831-26814 GCA_019843815.1 Montemys delectorum
GAGAGAGAGAGAGAGAGAGAGAGAGAGAGAGAGAGAGAGAAAGAGAGAGGGAGGGAGAGACTGAGAGACAGAGGCAGAGAGAGAGAGAGAGAGACAAAGAGAGAGGGAGGGAGAGACTAAGGCTTTTTCTGCAGTGCTCTGGAGGAGGGAGAAAGCAGCTATCATATAAGGCCTCAGAAAGAGCTAGGGCCTGTGGCTTTTGCTACAGGCAGTGGCCAAATATGTTTGGTAGGGGCTAAGTGGAACAAGCCACTAAGTTTAGGGCAGGAGAGACAGAGAAAATAAATTGGTAAGAGCACACATTTCCAACCTGGAGATATTTGCACCCAGTAATTGTGCCTGGAAGGCAAGTTAAAGTAACAAAACTGTCCGTGTGTCTGTCTTTAACTGACAGAAGCTGGGTTAGGGCTGGTTATGATCAATCCCAGAGCTAAGCTGGGTGGAACGAAAGGGAGCAGGGAGAGGCTGGTAGCCGTCACAATCCTGGGCAAAGGCGTTATCATCGAGGAAGACTACTTGAAACAAGGAAGAAGAGAATTAAGTTTAGATCTCATCTTAAAGTGATGTTCTGAGTGCACTACAGTGAAACCCATGCTAGGCATCCTACGGCCAGGCCAATGTTTGTGTGCTGAGCAACTGGAGCCACAGCAGCTGAATTAGACCAGATGACCAATAGCTTCCACCATACTTCTCCTACTTGGCTGAGGGATTTTGTCTTCTGGCAAAGGCATGGTACCCAGTGTAGGCTTTTGTCTTGGAGCCCAGTGCCAGAGCCATCATTTAGTGTAACCTGGAGGTTCAGTATATTTGCCAGACCCCAGACAAAACCTCTAGACCAGCTCTGGCATATCTAGAGGGACAAACTCAAGTTTTAGCCTACATTCTGTCTAGGGCTGAATGTGTCAGAGGCCAACCTGTCCCTCTCTTAAGGTGATACAGGCCTCCATGGCTATGAGACTCCAATATTCCCAGCTTAGCATCAACCTTAGTAAGGAAGGAGCGATCTTCACCAGCCACGCACTAACCTCAAATAGGATGTCTATCGCCAGCTCAGTCCATGTAGACAGATCTTTCTGGGTATTAGGCAAAGACCTGCTTCCTAGTAGCATAGACTCACGTTTTTACCTCTTGGTCTCGACAAGCCATTGGCGTATCTTGGTAGTGCTGGCAACTGCCAGTATGACATAAAGGCCTGGGGCTGCTATATCCATAGCAACTGCTCACGCTTGGGCAGAATTCCTTAGTATTTAACGCTAGGAACATGCAGACCTACCCTGGCCCTGAGAAAGACTTTTGGTACCAGACCGCTTCTATGTTCTTTCTTGTTTGCTTCAAGTAATACTCCAGAGGTAAAGTTTGGGAAAGACCTGGTCTTGGATTGCCTTCTAGTACTGAAATAGTGACATGAATTAGTGACACAGGCCAAGAGCAGGATTCCAGCAACTGTAGACCTGAGCACCAGCCAATGCTAAGACTGTATAAGCAACTATAGGCTAAAAAAGTGGAGAGACTGCTTAGAATTTCTGGAAAGACAGGAACAAAACAAAAAAGAAGAGAAGAAAGAGTACCAATTCTTCAATATCCAAGCAATGTCACAAGCCACAAGCACCAAGAACTTTCAGAAATACTACCTTCCCCAGTAAGGAGCCTGAAAACGGCCATTAGTAACCAGTGTAGGAGAACTCTTGAGAATTTACAACTGTTTTGACTGCCCAGCTGAAACCTTGCAGGCCAGGAGAGAAGGCATAAGATTTACAATGTACTGAAGAAACAATAAAAGCACTTCTAACAAGAGTGCTATACCCAACAAAACTATCATTCAGAGATGAAGGCATGATGGTCATTCCCAGACTAATAAAAGCAGAGAGAATATATTTTCATGAGATCCTTAAGAAATTCTAAGGGAGGCATTGAAATTGAAAGATATATTAATGTGTAAGAAGAAAACCTAGGAAGATATTATACTCACTGGTAAGAGGGTTACCCAAACAAATTAGGGAGACTCTATTTTTGTAAGAACAGTGCACAAAACATTCATACCTGAGAATAAAAACAAAAAAAACCCCATAAAATATTAAATATGTTGATATGGTTTATAATATAAAAAAAATTCTAAATTGGAATGGCAAAAATTCAAATTTGTGACTGTTAGGTGTGGCGACCGATGCCTTCTATCCTAGTACTTAGGAGGCAGAAGCAGGTAGATCTCTGTGAGTTTGAGGCCAGTCTCTACCTAGGAAGTTGTAGGAGAGCCAGGGCTACCTAGAGAGACTTGCTACAAAACAAATACATCAACCTAAAGTTGATGGTTGATATGAAAGGGCCCAGCCCACTGTGGGCATTGCCATCCCAGGATAGGTAGTCCTGGAGTATATAAAACAGCCAACTGAGCAAGCCAGTTAGCATTGATTCTCCATGATCTCTATTTCAGTTTGTGCTGTGGCTTCCTTGGATGATGGACTGTAATCTGTAAGATTAAATAAACCCTTTCTCTTCATGTTTTTTTTTTGGTCAGGCTTTTGTTGTTGTTATTGTTGGGGTTTTTGTATGTTTGTTTTGTTTTGTTTTTATCACACTAACAGCAAATGAGGGCAGCAGTAATTGGTACAAGGTTCATGGGGAATTGCTGTGACACAGCACTGCTGTTTTGGGGAAGGGTGTGAAAAAAGTTCAGAACTTTAAGCTGGAAAATCTATTGAGTAATCAGACATTTATGAGTTCTTGAAGGACTTGGAAGACAAGAATGTTGAGAGCCATATAAAGAATGGAGGCCTAGCTTAGGAAGTTCCAGAAGGAATTAAAGACTATCAGGGTTATTTATATGCCTTTTTATACGAAGAATCTGTGGTTCTGGTCAACCGGGGCTAAATAATCAGCTGTGATTAACATGAGACTGCCATAACTGAAGTGAAATTTTTACTTCACTGGAACAATTAATGATGGTCATCTGGGTCCAAGAAATCAGCTGTAATCAAGTGACTTGTATCTTTGAAAACTTCTAGGAGTGCTTCTTCAAGGTCATAACTCAGAAGTTGTAGTCCAGAGGTGACACCAGGATGCGGATGCTTCTCGTGTGGCAGCCACGAGTCTCCCACATGGTACTGGTTTTGAAGGCATGAAGGAGTCATGGAGAACAGTTAAGGCTTGACATTGTAAGAGACCAGGAAAGGCCACTGATGAAGGTTTAGCCTTAGTTGGAAACAACAGAATTGAAGGGCCCATGGAGAAGGCTGAAGTTTTGCAGAGTGTGGGGCCAGGAGGCCACTGGTTAAGGTGTAGCCTTGAAACCCTAGCATATTGGATGCTAGGACCATGAGATAACCACTAAGGGCAGCAGCAGTCAGCCTGAAGCTATGAAATGAGCTGTATGTGTTGTGATTGGCATAGCTGAAGAAGTGGAGCTGTCTAGGTGCTTTGGAGGCCTGAAGATCATGAATGGGGTTATAGAAGTCAAGCAGTGAACTTTCTATACCATTGAAGTTTGGCTTTGCTTTGATTTTGATTATGACTACGCCCTGCTTTTTCCTTCTTGAGTCAAGTATGTAACTTGTTTTTTTATTTTATAGTTGCCCACAGCTGAGAGACTTTTGTCTTTTTTTTTTTTTTTTTTTTTTTTGGTATTTTCAAGACAGGGTTTCTCTGTATAGCCCTGGCTGCTCACTCTGTAGACCAGGCTGGTCTTGAACTCAGAAATCCACCTGCCTCTGCCTCCCAAGTGCTGGGATTAAAGGCGTGCGCCACCCCCCTCCCCCGAGACTTTTGTCTTTTAAAGAAGCATTGGACTTTTAAAGTGTGAAATTTTTTTGAAAGAACATGGGACTTATAAAGGTATATTATGTTTTATATTGTGATATTAATATTAACTGATTGGAGATTGATTCTAATGCTTTGACTCAATCAGGAATCTGCATGTTCAAATGCTAAAGGTCCTTGTCCCCAATTATCAATCAATAAAGATGCTATCAGCCAATGGCTGGACAAAGGAAGATGGGGGTGGGACCCTTAGTGTTTCGAGGGCTAGGATGCAGGGGAGAGGAGACAGAAAATCGCCATGATGTGGCAGGAGAGATTTAGAGCTAATGAGCCATGTAAGAATTTGGGTAAGTGGCCATTGGCCACTTTCCCAATTGGGTCTGGGGGAGCAGGGGAAAGTTTATGAGTGCCCAGCCTTTGAGGTAGACAAGGCACTTTTACAGCACAAAGTGGTATAGCTAAAGACTCCATGTGATATTAACTTGACATTCTGGTGACAAACAAGAAAGGAAACATTTATGCTTTGATAGTGATGTGTTTCTATGTCCGGTTAACAAGGGACCGCTAGTGTTGGTTGGTTTTTATAAACTTGACACAAGCTAGAGTCATCTGAGAGGAAGGAACCGCAACTGTGGGTGGCAATAGGCAAACCTAGAAAGCATTTTTTGACTTACAGTTGATGTGGAAGAGTCCAGCCCACTGTGGGCGATGCCATCACTGAGCAGATAATCCTGAAGTATGTAAGAAAGGAAACTGGGCGATGGTGGTGCACGTCTTTAATCCCAGCACTTGGGAGGCAGAGGCAGGTGGATCTCTGAGTTCGAGGCCAGCCTGGTCTACAGAGTGAGTTCCAGGACAGCCAGGGCTTTACAGAGAAACCCTGTCTCAAGAAAGAAAGAAAGAAAGAAAGAAAGAAAGAAAGAAAGAAAGAAAGAAAGAAAGAAAGAAAGAAAGAAAGGGAAGAAACTGACCAAGCCTGGACTAGCAAAGCTGGTAAGAAGGATTGTTCCATGTGCTCGGCTTCAGTTCTTGTCTCCAGATTTCTGCCTTGACTTTCTTTCCCGACTTCCTTCATTGTAGAGAAAGTTTAATCCAGCAACATAACTGGCAAGAGATCACATCCAAAGATATGATCCAGCCAGAATGTAGACATGCCCTGGATGACTGTATGATCTAGCTGGAATATAGACACTCCCTTAGTAGATAACTTTAATCTCTAACAACGAAATAAGGTTAGTTTGTAGAAAGAAGAAGCCATGTTTGAAAGGGACATCTAACTGAGAGACAGACAGTGGGATGAATCAGAGAAAGATTTGATAGAGTCAGAGACAGGAGACACCCAATTCTCATGAGAACAGCACAGGAAAGAGAGGCTACTTAACAGCAGCAGCCCTTGGAGAGAGAACATGCTAGACACAGGTAGTGGTGGTTGTGGTGGTGGTGGCGGGTGGCAGGTTTACAAGGAGAATTTTACAGAGACGGGTTGCAGAGAGAGCAAGCTGGACATAGATGAAGACAGATGAGTCAGAGAATGAGAAGGAGCCAGAAGATTAGAACAGACTGCCAGAGTTAGTATGAAGCCAAGCAGAGCAATTCAGTGAGAAGCCATGAGAAGCCAGATTGAACCAGGCAGCTTAGAAGATTAGATTGTATGGGGTCTAGAAGCTTCCAGGCCTAGGCCCAGGGATAGTTAGAACAGAAAAACAAATACTCTGGGCTCAGCCCAAGCCCTATATTTGCATGGCTTGGGTACAACTCTCATCTTATTTTCCCATCTGAGGAAATAAAAGCAACATTTATACTTTGTGATGGACTGTAAACTACAGGATAAAGTAAACATTTTCCTTCCCAAGTTGCTTTTAATAATAAGAGTTTTATCACAGCAATAGAACCCTAAGATGACCCCTATACTCATACTAGGGCCCCTATACTCATAATATATTCCCCAGCCATGGGCTTTGACAAGGCTTATAGTACCAGGCATGAATTTTCTCCTATGTAGAATGCCTCACATTAAATTAGAAGGTGGTTAATTCCCCATTAAAGCTATGCTAATATTGCACCAGTGAGAATATCTTGCATGACAGGTGGGTGATATAGCATGAAGAGTCCCCTACTGGTAAGTTCACTGATGACCTTTCCCCCATAGCACCCTGAACATCAATTTCTTGTACTATGAAAGCTAGAGAGCAGGGGAGAATTATCCAGGTCAGTTCCATTTTGATTTTTCTATGTCCTACAAACATGGTGTGTTGTGTCCTGTTGTGTTCAGCAGCAGGGTCTCACCATCTGGCTATGGGAAGCAATCGAGAGCAATGGCCTCTGTTGTTTTGGAGACCCTTGGGGCCACCACGATCAGTAACTATGGGAAGATCTCCACATCAGACACCTAGAGTTTCGTTTACTAACTCGTAGCTTCTGGAGGAAGCATTCTGCACCCATGCATGGTACCTCTGTTTAAACTTCCTCCCACGTTCATTGCTGTTCTATTCACAATAGCTAAGAAATTGCTTCTGCCTGAGTATGCATCAAATGATGAGTGGATAATGGAAACATGGTACACGTACACCAGGGAGTTTTATTCAGCTGTAAAGTAAAATGAAATCATAAAATTCATAGGAAAAGAGATGAGATTGGAAAATGTTCTAGTAATGGAAGGCCTCTGGGCCCAGGAAGACAAGGGCTTCACATTCTTGCTCATATTTGGAACCCAGATTTGAAATTTTAGATTTGTGTGTTCAACTGGCCATGTATTTAGAGGTCAGGAAACTATCAACTGCCTGTTGGGGTGGGGAAGACAGTAGAACACATGTGATATAGAGGCAAAGGTAGGGAATATTGAGGGTAAAGGTATAAGCAGAGGTGAGAACAGACAGAAGGGAGAGGGGTAGCTGGGAGGGGCTAACCAGAGCTAAGAACATAAAAAGAGGCTTATGAAAACCCAGTATGTTGTGAGCTTATTAAAAATAATCTGGGGGAAAAGAAAAAGACAAGTTCCATCCACTTTTAATGACTCTCCAAAGCTCATCCACAGATGTCAGGCACCCCTGGGCTCAAGCTGAGAATTCCTGCACTAGGATGTGTCACTTGGGTCTGACTCATCATTTTAACACAGTCAGTCACCTGGGTTTGCATATTCATGGAGGGAAGGGCAATCTTCCTGCTCTTGCTTGTTCTCAGCACAACCTCATTGAATGAATGAATGAGTTCTGAGGACAAGTCAGTTCTAACAGAGAGTGAACACCCTTCCCTGGCCAGTTCCATTAATGATGCTTGGGTTGGGTAAGGCCCTCTGCGTTCGGACGAAACCCAGTGAGTGTCTCACCCACAGCCAACCTGGAGTACATATTTCCATGATGAAACGTCTCTTTTGGAAAAGACACAAGCACCACCTCTAATTAAGCAGGTCTGGGGAAGCAGAGCTTTAAAGCTTCCTTAAACCAGCCAGTGTCCTTCTGCTGCTTTGCTTCTCTTTCCTGTCCTATGGGAACAGAAGCCCCGCAGGCTTGCCACAGATAGGTCTTATGCTCCGACAAATTATTCTAGGCTCTCATGAATACCAATCAACTAAGAGGTTGGCCCTACCATGGAGTACTGTTCTGATGGGCCTTTGTACAAGCCAGCCAAAATGAATTTCTATGCAATTCATAACTCAGTGCTTCCACAAAAACAAGACAAAAAGTCCACAAACCAACCAAAAACAAAAACAAACAAAAATATTAACTGTGTAAAAACCAGCATCCATCTTTTCATTATAGATACTCTTAGACTCTTTGGAGTGTTTCTAAGACAGTTAACAATAGATAGTCATGTAAGTACAATAGAAGTGAATTTACTAGGGGAATAGTAAGTAACACTGGGAAACAAACATACATTTAAAGGTGCTGTGAAAATGAGGCTAGGCACTTTATTATGATTGCATAGTGTGGTCAAGCTATCAATGGTATGCCAATCAAATAGTTAACAGCTCTGGCCTACTGATCTTACCTATAAAGCTCACTGCTATTCTTGATGCCAAGCCAAATGGTAACTAATTATATACTCCCTGGATCGTGATGCCTTACAAGTAATGGTTAGGGCCTAGAGATACTTTGTTGGGTCTAGCATCATCATCTAATTATCTCTCTTAAGCTCTGTGGGTAGACACTTTCACATAAGCTAGGCAAGGTAATAGAATATAGATTTGATGACAGAGGAAAATGATGTCTCTTCTTCTTGATCACCACAAAATTTCTGTCCTGCTCTGCAAATGTGGGAGCTGGAAACCAAGCTTGACCCTCTGACAGAGCAAGGCCTGAAATTAGCTGCCAGTCTAAGGTAGCTATTGCCTCAGTAAAAATTCCGTATTAACGAAATCCACTCTCAGGCAGGCCTGGTGGTACAGGCCTGCAATCCTGCTGACAGAGCAGCTTCTATTTAACAGATTGCACTCCCGAACTAGTGTTGTAATTCACACCTCAGTGGCTCTACACAAAGCAAGCTAACTTCCAACTCATGCTGATCTACATAGTAAGAAGGAGTGGTAAGGGGGTCCTCGGAAGGTGGATGTCTATGAGTTTGAGGCCAGCCTGGTCTACAGAGTGAGTTTCAGGACAGCCAGGGCGACACAGTGGAACCATCTCAAAGGGGATGGGGACTGGTAAAGGGTACTCTCCACACAGCCATTCAGAGACAACAAGCTAACAGAGGATCTCCCATCTTCAGCTGGCTTGCAAGGTCACCCTGTGTGCTCCTGGTAACACTGTGTGTTAGAATATTTCAGGCTTTCTAGCTCATCTGGGATTAAGCCAGTTTACTTTATCTAAACTAGTCAGGAACATAAATGACCCGAGATATTAAATGGCACTTTTAGCAAAATGCATTTTAAGAATAATTTATAAGTTATAGTTGCTCTATAACTTTGAGACCACATATCAAAAACTTTAAAGAGAGAGGTTCACAGATTGGGGGAAAATGCAAACCCATCCTATAAGATGGTGGCGGGATGCTGCTTTATTCCAACTGCCCACAGGTTAGTTTTTGAGGAACATTAACTCTGAGCTTTTTTTTGCTTTAGGGCTTCAGAAAAGGATTGAAGGCAGTTTGCTATAGAGCATCCACCACTAATCAAAAATGTGAATTTTCTAAAAATAAGTTACATGGAAAAAAGAAGTAGAACAAGACAAAAGGGAAAGCTGCCGCCTCTCGCCCCTAAGTCAGAGGCTTCCGGCCTCTCGCCCCTAAGTCAGTGGCTTCCGGCCTCTCGCCCCTAAGTCAGAGGCGTCCAAACTGGAGACAAATGTCTAAATATTCAGCAAGTGCCAGTTTTCTGTGAGCACTTAACACTTTTTCTTTTCAAAGTACTAAGAACTAAATACCCAGCCGGACGGTGGTGGCGCACGCCTTTAATCCTAGCACTTGGGAGGCAGAGGGAGGTGGATTTCTGAGTTCGAGGCCAGCCTGGTCTACAGAGTGAGTTCCAGGACAGACAGGTCTACACAGAGAAACCCTGTCTCGGAAAAACAAAAACAAAAAACAAAAAACAAACCAACCAACCAAACAAACAAAACTAAATACCCTGACTGACAGTTAAATATGGCCTGAATTTTGCCAGGGATGCCCATCGAGGTGATGCTGATGAGTACAAACTTTAGCATCCTTGCTAGTACCTCACAGCCTAGCATGCTGTTCCTGTAGCATCTTTGCTGCAAGATGACGGAGGGCACATGGCCCTGTGTCCCTCTGGGATGGTAGAGGACACATGGTACTGTGTCCCTCTGGCACAACAGTACAACCACCGGACCTTTTTGTTTATAAATATAAACAAATTATATAAAATTTAAAATTATAAAATTATATAAAATTATAGCTGGTTTGTGTGATCCTTATGATTTCCAATCATAGTTTCAATCTACATATTTGAAATCAGAACACTTAATTTACAAAATTTAATTTTCCTTTTTGGCCAATACAGCTAAGGAAATAAAAATGAAACACCCCCCGGTCATATATATTTTTGTACCAACATGGGTGGGGAGGTAATTGGCCACTTCTGTGTCATATAACTTTTTCTTAATATTTGAATCCTGATATAGAATTCTGCCCTTCTGAATCAACATTCATACATTGTTCAAGAAACCGTTCCTCTGTTTGTGATTACGGCCAAAGAGATACTAAAAATACCTCACAGCTATTGGGAAGCCAGGGAAGCACCTCAACTAGAATTACCCAGGAGCCCCAGCCCTTGTTTGTTCTTCCTGGGGACATTCTTTTCTCATTTTTATATCCTTTGCTCCCCACTGTTCACACTGATACATTCGTTCCTTGCTTTACAACCTGCGTCTAATCATTCTCCAATCAAACAACCACAAGTAAAGATGCAATGGAGTCAGAATGACTAGACTCCTGAATGTTTGTTCCATTTGATGATCTCTGCTTGGAAGCTATACTGTGAGAGTGATTGTCACTGTGTCCCCAGAGCACGCAGTTACAGAGAGCATTGTACCTGGTAGTAAGTCACCTAGGATTGTCATAGTTACCTGATGTAATCATGACATATTAGTAGAAAAGATGGCATCTGTTAGCTCATCTGGAGTCACCAGGAGGGCTGTTTCTTCTAGTCCTGTACGTGCTGCTAACATCTATGCCCAAGCTGGAGAGCAGCACTCCACCTCAGTCACTTCTCACCCGTGAAGCCCTGTGAAGATTGACTGCCTCAATTGTCTTACCCGACTCTTCTCTAACCTTCCTGCTACTCTTCTAGTCTGGACCACCATCATCGTCTCCCATCCAGATATCTGACCTGCCTTCTAACCCTCCTTTCAGCTATGGAAAGATCATCTTTCAAAAACATCAAGGTCATATGGTTCCTATGCTACAAACCCCAGTGTCCCTAGGGTGAGGAGCAACTCCTTACATGGTTTCTAAGGATCTTGATAGCCTGAGCACTGCTTGCATTGGACCACGTTTCCTCCCACATCCTGCATTTTTTTTTTTGTTTTTTTTTTTTTTTTTTTTTTTGGTTTTTCAAGATAGGGTTTCTCTGTATAGCCTTGGCTGTCCTGGAACTCACTCTGTAGACCAGGCTGGCCTCAAACTCAGAAATCTGCCTGCCTCTGCCTCCCAAGTGCTGGGATTAAAGGCGTGCGCCACCACTGCCCGGCTCACGTCCTGTATTCTACCCCTCATCCTGCTCCAGCTGGCCAGTATTTCTCTTTATTCCCTGAACCAATCACACTGTCTTTCACCTCT